>JASDQU010588081.1:58653-70573 GCA_032191745.1 Picea mariana | reverse complement strand
TGTTAATGATAACAAAAAAACAATGTTAAAGATAATATTTACAACAATGTTAAAGATAATAAAAAATATAATGCAATAAGTAGAGGTTTCTTAAAGAGGTGTTGCATAAGAACCTGCACACTATTAGTCAATGTTTCTATTCGATTCAAATGGTAATCCACTAATAACTCTTCCCTGGGAGCTATCTTTTTTATTGTGCACAGGACTACCCGATTCTCTTCACGTCCCTCATATATGCAATTCGGTTGTTTGTTTGTTGTCATGGGTCGTGTGATGTTTATAAACCCTGCGATATTGTCAGAAGCTTTAGGCCTTCCATCAATATAGATAGTCACTCCCTTATTTTTATCCTTGTTTATTAGTTATATATAATTTGCGACGAGTGCATATCTCTTCATACTTCGCATGTACCGGACCAGCCGCATCCAATCATTATAATTGTAACACGGTCCAACATAGTCCATCAATTCAGTTACTATATTGTATTTTACAATTATTCCATCCATGGAAAATAGCCCCAAGCCATGCAAGGAGGATGGTGCAATGTGATATGTCTTATTGTTGACAATGAAGTCAACATCTATAGGAGGTAGTTCCTTAGGTACCCATTGCTTCACCAGATGCTTATACCTGAGTGGAACATCTACGTCTCCTATGCTCTAATCATCATAAGAGCATGATCCTCCTTCAGCAAGAAAAAATTTCACGTGTCTACAAAATTTTATTCTAACTTTTTCACCTCTGGTCCTTATTTTCTTATCATGTCTACTAGATGCAATCGCATTTCTAGCCTCTATTTGTCCTAAGCTTTCCTCACTCGACGAAGAAATATCTAACAAGTGCCTGTTTGGTTGTACCTTCAGTTGCATGTGCACGTGTTGTTAGTTAGTAGTCCATCATCATATTCACAGTTCTAAATAAAAAAATTATATCTTTAGTTTTCGATGCACAATTAGACTAGGGTGCAATTACCAATATTAGTGGTCAACCACCTAATTTAATGCGATATCCCTCTTGATTTTGGACATATTAAGGACATATTAAAAATGTCAAAACACTAAGAACATGATAAATTTATCATATGGATCTAAGAAAAGACTAGTATTAAGGTTGTTGTTTGTTGGATTTGTGCAAAATGAACCTAAACAAAAAATTCTCACTTGAACTTGAGCAATGCCATAACTTCTAGAAATGGTATAGAGAAATATAAATACTAGACTAGGATAACCCAACTAGGCACCCTCTACTCAAGGAATAGGAACCACACGACACAAAATGCCTCTAATTTCTACAAACCCCCATGTGTTGCATTGTCAACTCCCACAAGGCCATCCTAAACCCTAATACTATAAGGAAACAATAAATTTTTTGTAGGAATCAAAGAAACCTAAGGTTGAACATGGGACATAACAACATGAAACCCATATCACATACAAAAAGAAAACACACAAGGAGAGATCCAAACCAAAAAACATGTTAACAAGGAAAACACATACTTTTCTATGTGTTAAAGACCAACTCGAAAAGAAAACACATATGGAAAAATCCAATTTGAAGAACATTGTCACAAGGAAAACACATCCCTTTCTATGTTCCAAATACCAAAATTTCCAACCAATCTACCAGTGTATGCAAGAGGTTGCAATGAAACTACCCACAATCCTATGGAAAAACAACCCTCCTCCATGAAATGTTTTACCACACATCGACAACCACTACAAAACACCATAATCAAGACCAAACCCAAGAGAGGAATGAAAAACATGGAACAACAACCAAATTACAGAGTGCACCATGATCACCAAGACAACCACAACAAAAAACCATAATCAAGACCATAAGCATGAAACCCATGGGAAACATAGAGCACCCACAAAATTTTAGGCTATGCCACAATGAGCACAATTCATGGCCCACTAAATTCTATAGTACACCACGATCTCTAAGAAAACCACGACCAATCATCATATTAGAGACCAGATATAGGAAACTCCATAGTGCACCACAACAACCAAGATAACCACAACCATATATCGTAGTTGATAATACATATAAAAAACCCATTACAAGAGCACACCACCCACCAAATTCTAGGCTACACCATGACAAGCACGGACCACCAAATCCCGACAACAACAAAAACACATGCTAAACCATATTGCATGATAAACCTATGGAATTAAATAAGGACTTAAGGGTGGCAAGGTAAGTGGCGGTAAGATAGTATAAAAAATAAGGTGAAACACATTCCCTTAAACCCTACCTCCCCATCATCTTAACAAATGACCCCACCATTACATACTTAGCACCTTAGGACCTCCATCTCAGATACTGACAATACAAATGGAGGTCACGACTAGGGATTTTATGGCAGACCTAAACGTTATTCATAAGGATATTATGATGAAATTGTTCATTTGTACGTTGAGATCAATTGCAACACATTAATGGTTTCGTAAAGATTGTCCAAGGATTGTGTCTTCAATTTCAAGTTTCATCAAAGCAATTTGCAGGATTTTGAGATTGTGAGTAGGCTCTTGAAGAATTCTACGACGAGGATTTTTTGCTTCAACATTGCATGGAAAGAAGGAATAAACTTGATGACACTTTGCAAGCCTATCAAATAATCCCATGGATATGATTTTCAATAAGTTGGTTGAAAGGTATAAGGCAATAAATTATTGGTCGATGTTGTAGAAAAGAAATACCTTCAGAGTGATGATCAACCCATCATCTTATCTAAAGAGCTATCAGAGCATCGTGTAGTAGGGGAACAACCCCTAGTCACCTCCATCCTAGCAAAAAGCCCCACTTCTACCAAAGGATTTGGGCCCCTGTATATGAAGATGCCATTGTTGCACTAGAAGAACAATTGCATGACAAGTATGAGGAAGAGGGTGGCCATGTTTCTGGTGATCTAATCAAATCAAACTTTGAGCACATGCTTGATATTGAATAACTATGGTTTGATGCCCCTTTGAATTTGATGGTGGTAATATGATCCAAAAAAAAATTCATGAGAACAACCCATTATTTCTAGATTCCTAACTCCCTCGGGTTGATATCATGGAGATGGAACACTTTCCCGATGTTGAAGAAGCTTTTTTTTATTATGCTAGATGATGATCAATGCAATGCAATGGTCATCAAGCCTACAGTGTAATGGTCATCAAACCTATGTGTGTTTCCTACCATGGAGTAAAGTTTACCAATAGGCTGGTGAGGTACACGATGGTGTAAATGATCGTGTTTCTCCTTGTATATGCAATATGGTCCTTTAGGAGCACATTAACAAGGTAAGTATGGCCTATCACGGAATGTTTATCCTCGGGCTAGATCAACTCCATCATAAGAAGGACGCGTGAGGCTGGATCAAACCATTTATCAACGCACATGAGAATGAAGAAGCGAGGGATCTCAAATTTGAACTTCTAATTCCCTATTCAAATGATGGTTCTCTACATGCAAAATTGGGCTATGAGAAGTCTTGAATGGTAAATATGCATCTCCAACATGGTAGTGAACAATATTGTAGGCATGGCATAATGTTGAATAGCTACAATGTCGATGCACAAGTAGAAATGGTAGGTGATGACATGGTAGTCAGGGTTAAACAAGGAGAAGGCAACATTGCACTCTTGTGTCTCAATCTTCAAAGATTCAAGGTTTTCAACAAGGAGGCATGCCATCACGTTTATACCTTTAAATTCCTTGGTAAGAACTTACCTTGGACACTTGAACCTCATATGGCATCAATTCAATTCATTTAGAAGGATTATATTAGCACAAGATTGGTTAAGGTTCCAAGTTTCAAGAGACACCCACAGTCAAGAAGAGCATAACCCCTAAGAAGAAGCCTGCCATTTCTGAGAAGGAAAAGTTTGTTGTGCCAAAGGAAGATCCTCTTTCTACAAGAAAGAGTGTGAGGTTGAATTTCAGGGCTGCTAAGCGTCCAAATAGTTGGGCTTTGAGTTTTTTCTAAGTGCTAGTTTCCCCTGTGGTAAAAGGCACTACCCATTGTACAGTCAAGGCACTTAATTGAAATGGTTTTGTCATCATGAAAGACTACAAATTTCTCTTCACACATTCAAGATTGAAGGCACTGCGTTTTTTATTATGCTACCCACACTTGCACACAGACGCAGCGTAAGTGGTGCTACCTAATGGTGTTGTGTAATATTTCATAGAGGACAGAAGCTGCATAAAGGTGCGTAAACACAGTCGAGCGCTACCTGCAGGCGCTGCGTAATATTCTAGCAGAGGCTAAATTGTGCAGAGTTATTCTGCCAATTTTGAGTCACTAATTTAAAACTTGGGTTATGAGCAGTTGAGGATGTATTTTTGAAAACTGAAGGAGGTTTTTGTTCATAACATTCAAAATAACAAAAACCTCTCTCAGTTTTTCAAAATGTGTTTTGGTTTGAGATATATTGGATATATAAGTAGGCACTACGTACTCTGCACAGTGGCGCTGTGTACTAATTTCCTATAGCGGTCACGGTTTTGATATTCACCTTGTTGGGAGGTTGCCACATGTCAAGGAGGGTTCAAATGACTTCTCAAGGATCATTTAGATGTCAAGGGACACCTACACCTAAGATTTAGCTCCAGCAAAGGCCTCATGCATGAGGTGGAAACAATTTATTAATGACTTCCAACAAATTCCTGAAAATCAACAGTTTGTTGGATTTTTGTCTCTTTGACTGTTGCCACCTATCTCCAAAGCTTAGAATCCAATGGAGGATATCGGATTTGACCTCCTTAGTTTATTTGGATGTTATTTTCTATTTAAAGAGGGAGATATCTCTTGGAGAGGGGGGATGGATGAGCCAAGAGAGGCTAGAGAGAGTAGGAGTAGGCAGTTTTCCTGTGTGTGTTCATTTGTAAGTCTATGGGCATTTTTTGATTGTAAGCATTATTGTTATTGGAGACTCATGAGAGCTGTGAATTCTGATTGTAACTCTTCTTTTATATTTCTTCTTATTTGAATATATTTTAGATTTGAGGATCAAAGGTTGTCAATGATTTATGGATCCCTAAGCAGCAGAGGATCTGTTGTATTTTTCCCATCATTCATTGTTTATATTCAAGTATCTATTGATTCATTAAATTGAGAGGATCTTTGTTTAGTGAACATTCTATCTTATGTTTTCCTTCTTCATTCTTCCACCTATCAGCATATAATCTTGTTTTCTCTTGAGCAAATTTTGTGCCTTCGATGAGTAGGATGTTTGTGACTCCATTGCCCATTGGTGTAGCCTACTGATCTGCAGTTTGCTGCCCTCTCCATTTCTTTCTCCATCTTGTTGATCCACCTATTCAAAACCAAATTATATTTTACATTCTGATGGGTGTTGAGCTTACACTTTAGCAGTCAAAGTGTGACTTTCAGTGCTAACATTTTTGGCATTGTTGTCGGGGATGGATTTGAGTAGATTGAAAAGTTCCCCGGGAAGAACGACATTGCACGGCTCCATCTTTAGATGGTGATTGAAGTTGGACACCTTCAAGACTGAACATTCACCATGGCGACTGCATTATTCAGAATAGGTTGGTGACTCCACTAGGGATGAGAAAAATCAAATGGCTATGAAGGCTATCATGGCCAGGAGGTTTACCCCACTCAATTTATCATCCATAGATGGTTATCCACATCTTGTGCCTCAAATTGATGAATGGAAAGATCTGCTACCCAGATTTTATGAAGGTGATGATGAAAACCCTTTTGAGCATGTTCATGAATTTCATGCTTTGATGCAGCAGCTTGACATCCATCATGAAGATATATTGATGAAAATGTTCATGTATTCATTGGAAGGTGATGTGAGGCAATGGTATAGAACAATCCATGCTTCTAGTATTTCCTCTTTGAGGGACTTTCATGATGTTTTTTATTCTCATTGCAAGATAATTTATCCAACTGGAAGACTTTTTGAGAATTGTTGTGAGGGGTATGCATCATATATTCAAGATTCAGCAAGTGATTCCTCTAGTAGTGATGATGAAGGGGATGATTATAGAGATCAGGACTTAGATGATGATTTTCATAATGATTTTCCTAAATTTGAAGAAAAAATGCATCATTCATGTCAAAATATAGGTCCCCAAGAGAAACATCAATATGGACAATCCATCATTTCCTTGTCTCCTCCTTTTCTCGATTCTTTAAGTCAAGAGGTCATCTTAGATTCAGATTTATTTTATCATGAGAATAGTGTTGCATCTTTTCATGACCAAATTCATAGCTTATCAGTCCCTCCTATTGTTAATGAACCAATGTGCCATGATTTGCCAAGTTTTGATGACTATGAGGATGTTTTCCCTGAGCAACCAGTTGTCCCAGCTATTGTACTAATCCCCTCAGCCATTAATAGTCAAATGGTCATTGATTCACCTTTGTATGATGATTATGAAGATGATTTCCATGAGAAATCTGTTGAAGACCTAATATCAGAAAAGTGCCCTTCCCATCAAAGAAACAATAGCTTGTTTCAACCTTCATGTCATATTTTTGTTGCTGAAAAAGAAGAAAAAGATGATAATCTAATTTTAGAGGGTGAAAAACTGAGAAATTGGGACCATAAGCCAAGCTATGATGAATATCCCTCACAATAAAAAAATAATATAGAAGAATTTAGTTTCCCAAGCACTTATAATTGTGATGAATTTCCCTATCAACCCCCTATTCCTCTTGAAGACACAAGCTCAGTTTCATCAAGCAGCCAAGATCAAATGCCATGTGATCTGATGAGAAAGGTTGAAATTAAAGAAAGATAAGCATCATTAAGCCTTTTTTCTATTACACCTCATGACCAGGAGTGGACCAACGCCATATGCATTGAGGATGAATCAGAGAATCAGAAAGCCATACAACAACCAAGAACATTGGACGAAGGACCTAATGCAATACTTTTCCTTTTTACACAAAGCAATGTTGCAGGGGCAACTATTGACGATGTTTTCCAGGATCCATTTGCAGCCTGTCTGCAAGCAGAAAATGGGCCTAGGCTCATTGATCTCTTCAATGGAAAGTGTATTTCCAAATGTTTCTTTGACACGCCTTCAAGTAAGAATTATCTCTGGTGCTTAAGAAATCACATTTCAAAACTTCAAACAGTTGAAAAAATGATGAAATGGATTCATTGGTTGTTTCATGTAACTTGAACGCTTCAGTTTCCCAATAATTAGAGTAGGTGTGTGCAATAAGCTTGCTGGACAAGCATCGTTTTCATCATTTTGTCAGTTTTAGTTTTCATTTTCATTTAGTTTCAATTGAAGGTCACAGATCAAAGCAGATTGCAGAGGTTAAAGGTTGAGAGAATGACTCCACAAGCCCAAAGGATAAGGCACCGAAACTACAAGAGTTCTTAGAGCCTCACAGGGAGGACTCTATCCCCCATGAAGCCTATGTTAGCACAAGATTGGTTAAGTTGCCAAGTGTCAAGAGACACCCATAGTCAAGAAGAGCATAACCCCTCAGAAGAAGCCTGCCATTTATGAGAATGAAAAGTTTGTTGTGCCAAAGGAAGATCCTCTTTCTACAAGAAAGAGTGTGAGGTTGAATTTCAAGGCTGCTAAGCATCTAAATAGCTGGGTTTTGAGTTTTTTCTAAGTGCTAGTTTCCCTTGTGATAAAAGTCACTACCCATTGTATAGTCAAGGCACTTAATTGAAATGGTTTTGTCATCATGAAAGACTACAAATTTCTCTTCACACATTCAAGATTGAAGGCACTACGTTTTTTATTATGCTACCCACACTTGCACACAGACGCAACGCAAGTGGTGCTACCTAATGGTGATGCGTAATATTTCACAGAGGATAGAAGCTGCATACAGGTGCAGAAACACAGTCGGGCCCTACCTACAGGCACTGCATAATATTCTGGCAGAGGCTAAATTGTGTAGAGTTATTCTGCCAGTTTTGAGTCACTAATTTAAAACTTGGGTTATGAGCAGTTGAGGATGTATTTTTGAAAACTGGAGGAGGTTTTTGTTCACAACATTCCAAATAAAAAGCACCTCTCTCATTTTTTCAAAATGTGTTTTGGTTTGAGAGATATTTGATATAGAAGTAGGCATTGCGTACTCTGCACAGTGGCGTTGCGTACTAATTTCTTGTAGCGGTCACGGTTTTGATATTCGCCTTGTTGGGAGGTTGCCACATGTCAAGGAGGGTTCGAATGACTTCTAAAAGACCAATTAGATGTCAAGGGACACATGCACCTAATATTTATCTCCAGCAAAGGCCTCATGCATGAGGTGGAAACAATTTATTAATGACTTCCAACAAATTCTTGAAAATCAGCAGTTTGTTGGATTTTTGTCTCTTTGACTGTTGCCACCTATATCGACAGCTTAGAATCCAATGGAGAAGATGGGATTCAACCTCCTTAGGTTATTTGGATGATATTTTCTATTTAAATAGGGAGATATCTCTTGGAGAGGGGGGATGGATGAGCCATGAGAGGCTAGAGAGAGTAGGAGTAGGCAGTTTTCCTGTGTGTGTTTAGTTGTAAGCCTGTGGGAATTTTTTGATTGTAAGAATCACTGCTATTGGAGACTCATGAGAGATGTGATTTTAGATTGTAACTCTTCTTTTATATTTCTTCTTATTTGAATATATTGAAGATTTGAGGATCAAAGGTTGTCAATGATTTATGGATCCCTAAGCAGCAGAGGATCTGGCATTCTTAGGAGACATCATATTGATGAAATGTTGGAAAATGTAGGGTTAGCCTTTGAGGATGAATGGTTTGAATGTGTCCTTCATTCTACAGGAAAAATCACAAGGATTCTGGCAAGATTTGAAGTTGAAAATGTGACATTTGCTTACAACCCGTGTGACCAAGGAAAGATTACAAATTACATCATTTGTGTGCTAAAGTTTCAAACTTTTACTATGGGATCAAAGACAAATTTGAAGCTACATTTGGTTGCATGGTTGCATTTGGCTGCATGGGCATCATTCATGAAGATGTTATGATGAATTTTTTTTTTTCATTTAGTATAAAAAATAAGGTGAAACACATTCCCTTAAACCCTACCTCCCCATCATCTTAACAATTGACCTCACCATTACATACTTAGCACCTTAGGACCTCCATCTCAGATACTGAAAATACAAATGGAGGTGATCACGACTAGGGAATAGGGAACCAAGATGGCTAAGGTGGAGGATGTGATTCCTCGACCCAAGGAGAAGAAATGGTAGAAAGGTAAAGGTGGCCTATACATGTCAAAAGGGAGCGAGCAATTGAGAGTAAAGTGCATTGTTAAGTAAAAAATACGAGAGTTGTTATTGATTTGTAACCCATCGATGGCTACAAAATTGTAAAGGCTAAGGCATGGGTGCGAGTTATTGACAATGGGATAAGTGATGTTGTTGTTGTACATTATTGTTGTTGTCCATTACCTTGACTCACTCCATCCAAAAAATGACAAATTTTTTAATTACCTTGACTCACTCCATCCAAAAAGGACAAATGGGACAAGCCATTATTCAAACGCCACAATTACATATTGGTCGGATTAATGGTGAATGGAAATTGTGGCTAAGTGGAAATTGCATGGGATTCATTATGACATTTGTAATTTTCACATATCCCAAGGTATCTTCACAACTCCTGAGTTCGTTCACAACTCTCGATGCAATCTTACAAATCTCAAGGCATTGGTCAGAATGGCATAGGCAGTTTGGGGATATTCTTCATTGGTCCTTTGAGGAGTTCTTGGAGGGGTCTATTGAAGGGGAATTTGATTTTATTCACCCAAATTGGTTGTAATATATCTAGTTTATAGGTAGCATGGAGAGCCATAGCCAACCTGGACACTACCCCTATTGTAAAATAATATAAATCTATCAATTTCTTCGTAAACAGGAGGACCTAATTGTTGAGAACCAGGCCTCTATCTTCTCATCTATTAGTAGAATCCATGTTCAGGAAGAAAATCGTAATGTAGGGTATGTTTTTATCATTGAGTCTTTATTACAACATAAGAGGAAAATCAATGCTTTAAAGGAAGAGTGCAATGTTTCATTTAGTTCTATAAATATGGGTTTCATTGAGTTCTATAAATATTTCAAGTTTGTAAGGGTTTTGGAAATTAAACCTCGTAGCATTACAATATTTTGATTCCCTAAGTGACTCACGACTCTTTTGCATAGAATATATACAAAGGGATATAGATGTCTATGTATACCGTCAAATATCCACGATGTAGGGAACCTTCACATCAACAACTTTGGGACCAATTAAAATATGCCACATATACAAGGGAGACAAAGAATGGAGTTGGTTTGGATAATAAAGGGAAAATTAAAAAGACATGTGGCAGGCTTAGAAATTGCCATGTCATTATCCAAATAATGAAATGGAAAAAATCCTCCAACCAACACCTGAACTATCTCAACCCAACACAACTGCTATGTAGAAATCCTTCACATCTAGGTTCATGTAGCAATCTCTTTGCCTTGTTGTTGTTGTCACCTAGATTGTTAAAAATATGAGACTATTAGGATTCTGGTAAAAGAATAGTCCATGTCAGAAAAAATCAATTATGAGTGTAGGGGTGTTCAAAGATTATACTAGATGAGAATAAAGCTATGAGGAATGGCCAATCTCGATATCGATCCTTATTTCCTAAATGAGCAATGTATTAATGAAGAGCTTTGTGTGCATTTAAAACTATAAAATTCCTACTCAATTATTTTTGGTCCTTTTCTTGGTTTTACTGTGTTGGCCTTTCGTCAAACAATTTTCCACTGAAATTTTTATAGAGGTTGTTATGAATTTACTCATTGTTGTAGCAATTTTATATGAATTCCTAAGTGTGGAATTTTGACAAACACTTGGACTGTAGGATATTTCACACTGTTTGACTGCCCAATTTGCAGTTATGGTATTTTAGATGGATTCTTGAAGTGTTTTAGATGGTTGGCATAGATTTCATGTTATCTCTCTGATAACATTGTGACCAGAAAAACCCTAGGAACAAAAGTTCAAATTTGAATATGCCTTAACTCAAATCAACAGAATATCTAATTCAAACATGGTGCCCTAGATCGAATATATAAAATATATCATTCAAATGATGATGCATGTGTGCCCTAGACTTTTCAGAATGAAAATTTTGAAAAGGAAAAACTGAGGAAAATTTACCAGAATAGAAGTTAGTGTTGGTGTAGTTCGCTTCTTTGTCGCTCTTTGTCTCTGTGGCTCCTTGTTGGGGTCACCGTGTCTCTTGTTGGGTCCTCTTCCTGCCTTTGTGGATCAGGATGAATGTGAATGGGGCGAGTTTAGGGATGAATGCAAATGGGGTTGAGTTTAGGGATGAATGTGAATGGGGTCGGGATGAATGTGAATGGGGCGAGTTCGAATGCGAATGGGATGGTCGAGTTCGAATGTGAATGGGGTCGGGATGAATGCGAATGGGGCAAATTTGAATGCAAATGGGATGGGTCGAGTTCGAACGGGATGACTGTGAATGAAAATGGGGTTAGGGGTCAGGTTATGTTCGACTGTGCGAATGTGAATGGGGTTAGGTTGGTCAGGTTATGTTCGACTGTTACATATATATGTTATATATGTAACATATATAACATATATATGTTACATACATATGTTATATATGTAACATATATAACATATGTATATAACATATATATGTTATATATGTTACATATAACATATATATGTTATATATGTAACATACATATAACATATATATGTTTACAATATATAAAATATTTTCATTTTATAAATATTTTTTATATTTTATATAATATATATTTTTTCATTTTATAAATATTTTTTATATTATATGTCATATTTTATATAATATGTTATATGTTATATGAATATATTATATAATATATAGTTTTTGTTCATGATATCAACATGTGTCCCCGGTGCAGATCTT
>JASDQU010588081.1:42623-54510 GCA_032191745.1 Picea mariana | reverse complement strand
TGCTAATTTTTAAACAATAATCCTTTTTGAATAAAGTAGTCCAAGAATGGAGTTCGAACACCAATACATGGTTCCTTGCTAGCTTTCCAAGCTTTAGCAAAATCTACATTAGCTCCATACAAATTCTTCATTTCCTTTGGCCCTACCATTTCCAATGTCATAGTAGTTAATAATGCGATCTTGCTCAATGCATTAGCGACCCTATTGGATCTCCTAGAATTATACTTCAACAAAAATGAACAACTTTGCAAGAATTCCACCCACTTCATGTGTTGTCGATTTAACTTTTCTTTGTTGTTTATATATTGCAGTGCTTGATGATCGGAGCCAAAATAAAAAATTCCTTGGGCCACAAATAATGCCTCCACTTGTTTAATGTCGAAATGATGGCATAGAAATCCCAATCATACACATAGTACTTCTTCTTTGCATCATTCAAATTCTCACTGAAGAATGTGATTGGCTTGCCCTCTTAGCTAAGTACTATTGCAATTGTTGTCCCCACTGGCATCACAATTGAGTTGGAACACTTTCCCAAAATTCGGCAAAGCCAATATTGGCTTCTTAATTACCTTCTTCAACAATTTACATCTTTTTTGCATTGCTACATTCCATTGGAACTCTCATTTTCTCATGCATGTTGTTAATGGTGCACATACGCCACTAAAATTCCTGATAAAATTATGATAGAAGCTAGCTAAGCTAGGAAAGCTTCTTACCTTAAATTTAMTTCTCTGAATTGGCCACTTCACAATGGCTCTTACTTCGAATCCATCTTCAACCCATCTTGAGATATCATAAATCCCAAGTAGACCAATTCTTTTTTCATGAAAGAACATTTTCATAGATTTGTGAGAGCTCATGCTTCAACTACTCAATAACTTTCCCTAAATGACTCATATGCTCCTCTTTTGTCTTGCTGAAAATTAATGTCATCTAAATAAACAACTACAAACTTACCCAAGTCAAGTTTCAGTGCTTCATTCATTAACCTCATAAAAGTATTGGGTGTATTCGTCAACCCAAATTGCTTGACCAACCATTCATATAGTCCTTCCTTTGTCTTGAAATCTATCTTCAACTTAGCTCCTTCAAGGATACAAATTTGGTGATATTCATTTTTTAAATCAATCTTCATGAAGTACTTCCCTTCACTAAAACAATGCCTTAAATCATCCATTCTCCGTGATGGAAACTAACACTTGGTGGTAATAATGTGGATGGCCTTAAATCTGCGCACATCATCCATTCTCCTCCTTCCTTCGGTGCTAGTACAATAGGTACTACACATGGGCTTAAGCCATCTTTTATCAATCCTTGGTCCAATAACTCTTGGACTTGCCTATTGATTTCCTTGCTTTCAGCTAGAGTCAATCTATGCGGCGTTTTGTTTGGTAGACTTGAACCTTGAATGAAATTCAATGGTAAATACTCTCATGGGTGGCAATTCCTTCAATAGTTCATCTAAAAGAAACTTGCTTAAACTCCATTAAGAACTCACCAACCTTTGTTGTTATGTCACTTCTCTTCACTTCTGAACTTAAATTCTTTGACAAAATGGCAAAGCAACATCTTGCTGTCTTCTCCTTTATCACTTTACTACCACCGTTGTACTTACTATTGTTGTTGCTGTCTCCCTTTTCTTCTTTCATGGGCAACAACCTAAATTTCTTTCTACCCTTCTCCAGCCAAAAAGTATTCTTTACTGCATCATGAACAACTTTTTGGTCAAATTGCCAAGGCCTCCCCAAAAACAAATGGTAACATCTATTGGTACTACAGCACGTAAGACTTGGTCATGGTAATTTCCAAGACATTAATTTACCAAACACTTCTTAAAACAGTGACATGGTGTCCCCTTTGCAACCAAGAGACTCGATGGGCAATGAAATAGGAGGTGTATTTCAAATTCATTTTCTTAATAACTTCCTTAGACACCAAGTTCTTGATGCTACCACCATCTATAATAAGTGAACAACACTTGCCTCCAATCTTGCCTTTGATTTTAAAAATTGCCTTTTGTTGTTCCAACTCTTCCTCTTCAAGTTGACGCTTTGGCTTCAATAGAGCGCTTTGAAACATAAGACAATCCCCACACTTTTGCTGCACTTCATCAATGTTATCTGCAATCATTGATTCAGTTGTGCTCTCCACTCCTTGGGCAATATGAGTTTTACCTTCTTGCCTTTTGTTGGCATTTTATTTCTCCGGACACTCATAATCCTTCTTTCCTTGTGCTCCGCATTTGAAACATGCTCCCCCAAATCTTCCTCTTTTACCTCTAGGAGTTCCTTAGCCTCTAGGAGTTTCATAATTTCTTGTAGAATCGTGGTTTGTGGCACTTGTACTGCTGCCTTCTCCTTTCCTTTCGCTGCTTTGTCCTCTTCCGAACATGTTCTTTCCTGTACCTCTTGTTCCTTTACCATGAGAACTTTATTGTTTTATAGATAGCTTCTCTCCGTCCTTCAAGGCAAGTTGATATGCCTATGCAACAGACCAAATTTGCACCATACTTAACTCATCTTGAATAACATATTGGAGGCCACTAAGGTATCTGGGAATAGCCTCATCTCCTTCATCACTATCTAATGGACAGTGTATAAAATTCTTCGATGTATACCTTCACCCTCATCTCTTTTTGTCTTAGGTTTTGCAGCTTCTTAAACAGAACAGGTTTAAAGAGTAATCGACCGGTATAAATTCACCCTTTAGCTTGGCAGTCATCTTGCCCCAAGCTTTAATTTTATCTTTTCCTTTTCCCTATTTGTCCAATTCCAAATTATCCCATCACAGCGATACATACCCCTTCAGCTTTGTGCATACAAATTTCACTCTCATGGGGTCCTTGATTTGCTCAAATTTGAAGAATTTCTCCATGTCCCTAATCCAATCAATCTATTTTTCTAGGTAAGCTCCCTGAGTAGGTAGGGGTTTTCATCTTTGGCCTACCTCTACAAAATGCCTTGATAAGCCTCTCCTTTGGGGTTTCAACTTCCTCAACTTCTTCTTGTGGAGCCTTTGCCCCTCTTCTCTGTGCTGCCTCTGTTGCATCCATTCTCACTGACATGGCCCTCAACATCTCCGTAATCTCATTAATAGCCCCTCTAACTGCCCTTTGTCCCATGCTGGGATTCCTACTCCCATTCTATGTGCCATACAGTTGTTTTCTTGTGTAATTCTCCTTATTACAGTGCTATCCAATAAATTCTCTTTACTAGCACTGTTTTTCTCCCCACAATAATTCTATCCAGCGAGCTCTCCTTAGCTGGAATCGTTTTTGAATCTCACATGCAAGTCTCAAACTTGCTCTATTACCAAGCTGGTGCAGCCCAACTTGGCATGCAAACAATAACCACCAGAATTGCCAGATCTAAACTTAGAGCACATAACAAGTGAACGGAAGCACACAATTCTTAAAAGAAACAAACATACAAAGGGAGGAAGTCAATTTGCACAACCAACATTTCTATCAAACTGCAAATTTTATAAATTTACATGCATAATACTTCAATGGGCTTCCATTGCTATTAGTAACTGCAACGCCAAATATTCTTCATCAGAGCATTAAAAAGACGGTGCACATTGATCTAAGTCTCACTTAGGCTTACAAAAGTTCAAAAGAAATCCCACAACAAATTTAAAATAACCCAAATTTCTTATATTTTACTGTTGCTAGGTTCTTCCCCTGCTCCACTTCTTTTGTCTTCCTTCTCTTCTATTTCCTCCAGCGCCTCCTTCTTCTCCTCTACTTCCCTTTCGCTTATCTCCCCTTTCGAAACTTTTAAAGCCCCCCTCTGAGCTCTTAAAGTTCCACCCAGCATCATAAATATAACCAAGGCCTCACCAATAAACAGCCCAGCCACTAATTAATTCATGGGAAATGTCGTCATTTACCTTAAGGTCCCATCCAAAATTACATGCATAATAATAAAAATAAAAGTCAAGGAATTGTGTGGACCGTTGGATAGGGGGAGGCAATCCAACAGCTGAGCTGCCTGCGGAGGATTAAGAGGTTGACGTCAATCTCATATACCCCGAACACTGCACAGCTGAATGTCTTCGGATATGGAGAGATCAATGGCTTAGAGCTCCCCTCTCTTGCGTTACCAAGAGACGTTCCTGCATCACCTTAATTTATCATGAAATATGACTTTAAGATCCCAAATAACCTAGTAGGCTACAAACGGATGCCGTATTCTGGGCTAGCAAAGGCAAGAACAATTGTTTTGTAATTAAGCTTCTAGATTTTAATTGTTAATGTAGATATCACCAGTAATCCCCACAAGAACAGAATCCTTCGTTGAAATGATGGAAACGACTTGTATCCCTAACAATGATTTCCCTTTTCACAATCTTGGAGATGAACTTGGTAGCAATATGACAGTCACTGCAAACACGGAGGTTCTTTGTTATCCGGATAGGGGTTGCAGGACTTGTGCTGATAAGTCCAAAAGCAATGGCTAGCTTCTCACTGTGACTGCAGAGTATGTATTCTTTCATTTCCTCCTCTACATCATGCAAGACAGTGCTTGTGTTAGACATATACCCTGCCTCCTTCATCTGTCCAGCTAAGGACTCTAACATTGCATAAATTTCATTAGATTGAGGATGCAATCTATCTGCCGCAGCAAAAGCATGCAGCCTATTGTTTACTTCAATCAAGCTGCATCCTGCTGTCTTCCTTAATCCCTTTTCTTGCATTATTCTCCTTACCCTTGCTACGTCATCCCATTTGCCAGCTGCAGCATAGATGTTTGACAAGAGAACATAGCTTCTAGCATTTTCAGGCTCCATGTCAAAAAGGCAACCTGCCACACGTTCTCCTACCTCAGAATTTTTGTGAATTCTGCAGGCACTAAGCAAGGTCCCCCACACTTCAGCATTGGGTTTTAATGGCATCTTTTTTATAAAGCCTTCTGCTTCATCAAGTTTTCCAGCACGTCCAAGAAGGTCAACCATGCATGCATAATGATCCATCCCAGGCGTGATGCAATATTCTCGGCTCATGCTATTGAAATATTTCCAGCCCTCATCAACCAAACCCGAATGGCTGCATGCATACAAAACACTTGTAAAGGTGACGTGGTTTGGTTTCAAGCCTGTATGCTGCATTTCAGAAAAAAGTGCAAGAGCATCTGCACTATACCCATGCATTCCATACCCTGCAATCATCGCACTCCATAATACTACGTCTCTTTCAGATACTTTTTCAAATATACGGCGTGCAATTTCTAGACTTCCACACTTGGCATACATGTCAATGAGGGCAGTCCTCACACACACGTCGAACTCGAAACCAATTCTGAATATGTATCCATGAATGCATTTACCTTGTTGCAGAGCTGCCAAAAGAGCACATGCTGGTAGCAAACTCACCATGGTTGCCTCGTCAGGTATTGTGCCTACCAGTTGCATTTGATGGAAAAGTGACAAGGCCTCACTCGCATGGCCATTATGAGCACATCCAGAAATCATTGCATTCCATGATACCACATTTCTTGTTGGCATTTTGTTAAACAATTGGCTTGCAAGTCCTATATCTCCACATTTACTATACACATCTACGAGGGCTGTCCCAACAATAACATGGGAGTCAAAACCCCTTCTGATACTACAAGCATGGATGGACTTGCCTTGCTGCAACGCTCCTAAATGAACACACGAAGGGAGCACCGCCCCCATGGTGAGTGAATTAGGTTTGATGCCTGCAAGTTGCATTTGACGATAGAGTTCCAAGGCTTCATTGCAATGACCATTATGGGAGTATCCACTAATCATTGCAGTCCACGAAACCACATCTCTATTGGGTATTCTATCAAAGATTTTGCATGCAGCCTCTATACTCCAGCACTTACTATACATATATATAAGAGAATTTCCTACTGGACCATCTGACTGAAATCCTCGCTTGATAACATAACCATGAATGCATTTACCCTCTTGCAGAGATCCATAATCAGCAAATGCAGGCAGTAAACTCACGATCGTGGCACAGTCCGGTGTAACTTCCTCTAGTTGCATATCATGTAAGAGTGCCAAAGCCTCATTAGCATGTCCATTCTGGGTATACCCTGCAATCATTGCATTCCATGACACCACAGTCCTCTTAGACATTTTGTCGAACACTTGGTGGGCAAGGCGCATACTCCCGCACTTAGCATACATTGTTATCAGAGAATTCCCTACAAAAACATCTGACTCGAATCCAGTTCTGAGTATGTGATAATGAATCTCCGTGCCCATTTCCATAGCGGATAGGGAAGCACATGCCTTGATCACAAAGGGGAAAGTGAACTTATCAGGCCATATGCCTGCCTCTTGCATTTGGTAATAGAGCTTGAGGGCTTCTTCACAGGGGCCACTGCAGGCATAGCCTCTGATCATCATGTTCCATAAGAATCCAGTTCTTTCCGAGATTTTGTCAAACACTTTGCGTGCATCAATCATGGTTCCACAAATGGCATAGAGAGCAGCCAGATTGGTTTCTAAACGAACGTTTTGGCATAGTCCAGTGACGAGCAGATGGGCATGGAGTATTTTTCCATGATATATTGATTTGCTATTGGAGGAGGCTTGTAACAGGGAGGCATAATCGTTGATGCTGAGAGTGGATTGGCATGTAAATAAACTGGTGTTTGGTTGATGAGAATACCAATTGGATAGTTGTTCAGGAGCACCAGAAAAATGAAGAGATGAGCACAATATTTGTCTACCATTCCTGAAATGGTAGTAAAAGCTCTCAGATGATAAGCCCAATTTCTCTAAAACGAGGGAATGTATGAGTTTGCTGCTACTACAAGCAACATGAGCCATGAAAATTCGGGTTTATGCAGTTTCATGATAGAAAATAGCAGAGATAAGCGTGCTGTAGCCTGTATGCATGTACCTGCAATGTCCGAGAGAAACTCGTCGAATAAAAACCGAATGTTTTGCTACTTTAAAAGGTTATAGAGTCAAACCCACTTGCCTAATCAATGATTATCGTGATCATCCCTACTGTCATGAAAGAAGACACGAGGGAGGTAGTCTTATTAGGGAAAATCTTTATCTTGAAATTATGTGCTCTATTATACAACGAAAACATGGATTTATTATTATTATTATTATTATTATATATATATTTATATTGTTTTTCATTTTATATATTTAAATTTTATAATAATATATTATTTTTTTAATACATGTTTTTTTTTGGAGTTTCTTTTCATACAAAAAGAGAAAAGAGGATCTCATACATCATTTGGTGCTTGTGATCTTAAATTGGTGTATGAGACCCCCCTTTGTTTGAGGGATAATGGATCCCCTTCGCTCATCGAATTTATTTGACTGATAAAGTCTATGGAGGTATACATACCCTATCCCCCTATGGATTTGAATTTGTGACTTCTTAGGAGGAAAACAACTGAAGAAGATCTTGTATGCAACCGACCACTCGAAGGCAACATAAAGAAATTGCCATGGTGTTTGACTAATCATTGAGGCATAGTCATTAACACATCATTCTGCTCCTAGAGAGGCTCCATTCTTTGCTTGAGCTATCTGAAGTCTTGGTCTTTAGGAAGCATGCCTAGAGCTACCATACTCTTAATGTGCCAGTAGAGTTCCAAAGTTATGAAAAAATTAGAATTTCTGGTTTTGGTGCAGCCTAGGTCAAGAATAATGTTGCCCACTTGTTCTTCCACTTCCTCATCTTCCTTATACGCCCTAACCATCCTAACTTATTCTTCCAATACTAACATGGTGTCACGATCCTCCTACGAAATAAATTGATGATAGAAATTCGTCACTTCAACAACAATCTTTACTACACATATTTGGTGAACAGTGGAACACCTGGAGTTGCTACCACGAAGAATCATAGAAACATGAGGAGAGAAAAGAGAAGCAAACCAAACCAAAATAGGATCAGAACACTTGTCCATAATCAACATATACCAGAGATCAAAAGACTGAGAACATTGAAGGCCAAAGGCTCTCCCTACTTAATCCTTAATCTACCAAGAGCCAGTATGCTTGCAAGAGCCAAGAGTACTGGAATGTCAATGCTCTATGCTCTATGTCATCGTGAGAACCTTCATTATTCTACGCCATGCGAGAGCCATTTGGCTTGTACCTGTTAGGCAGAAATATTGTCGTTTAATTCCGTTGTAGTATTTGCTCAACCATTTAATTTGTCAATCCGAGGTTCTTAGGCTTACGAAACACATGCACTATATATGCAGGACTAAAGTAGAAGTAATCTAATCTAAATTGTTGAAATGAAACTAATCTAGGAAAGCAAGAAACATTAATCTAGGAAAGCAGGAAATTGCATAAAGGAAAATCAATACAACATGTGAAGAGTTAACGACAAATAACATATGTGAGCTCACACAATAAAGCTATCTTGAATTACATAATAGTGATCAAATGACAATCATGAAAGCATAACAATGAAAGAATATGAATCAAAGCTGAGAATCCCTTTCTCTTTTGAATCCTAATGACTACTCTGATTCTAATTACATCCTAATTGCATTCTCTCCTTCCCCCCTCATGAAGAGAGAGCACTCTCTTTTATATATGAGAGCCTTGAAGATAAGATAACCATCTCATTATTACAGATCCACTATTCTCTCAACCTATTTCCCATTATTACAAAATATAATCCCTTTAAATCCTCACACATATCTCTCATATATCTTAGATAAGATATTCCAACCAAATCTCCATGATCTTCTCCTTGGATGGGATTGAATTATCTCCTCAAATATTGAAATGGTGGAGGAAGTATTCGAGAAGTCCTTTGAATTAATTCTTCACATATTCCTACACATTACAAAGCTCACACATATTTGAGATATATATGAAAACATGTTGATTTTCTAACATTTAATCACAAATTCCTGTAGGGGCTGAATGGATTTTACATCAATTTATTTCATAAATTGAGACAGTAATTTCATAACAGCATAATAATCTTCATAATAGTAACTTCCGTAACTTAAATTTTACAATGAATAATAAATTTTTCTAACATAATACAACAATGCATAATTTTAAATAAATACCTAAGTCTGATGCTAATAATCCTCCGTTTGTCCTCCGCTTGCCTCCTTGACCGCTGCTGCAAAACACTGCAAAACACAACCCAAAACCTAGTTCCTCCCTGCCAACTAGGTAACTTCCTAGCTCCAGGATATCATATGGATATCCTGGCCCCTGTGCCCAAAACCTCCAGCAACCCCAGTGCACTGATACAATCCCACTCCCAAAATTTCACTTCTCTCTACAAATCCCAGAGCTCCCAAAATCCATCGCTCATCCCCCCGTCGAATGACCTCCCGTCAACCTCCTTCCCCTCCTTCTCCCTCCTTCACCGACTTCCCCCACCTCATTTACTCCCTACTAACCCATTTATTACCTTCTTATCCTTTCCTGTTAATGCTCCTTATCCCCTTTATTTAATATCTTATCCCATGTAGTTAATATGTTTCCCTTTTCGGGTACATAACTTAATTTAATAATATAATTTATTATCCTCATTTTATTTATTTACCTTATTAATTAATGAGTTAATTAATAGTTAAATTAACCATTGACAATCATGAATAACTAATTAATAATAATTAATTAGTTAATGTTATTTTAAGAAATAATTATGGTTTAGCTAATCTTTTAGGATAGTTATATTATTAAATTACTTATAATTAATAATCATATACACCTATATGTCTATTTAAGCAGGGTCGTTACATACACCCACCCTTCAGGAAACTTCGTCCCGAAGTTAAGGTATCTTATGGTACAAAGGACAAGAAACATGGTTCACACATCCATAACAAGTAACCGACATTATTAGTAAGTCAAGAAAACTCATACATACTAGTGTATATGTACAAGAAATGCATGTGTAGCTAGTACATGCAAATCTCGTGCATGTACTAATAATCAAAACTGTCATCCTATAGTAATTTATGTATGCATCCAATCCAGTGAGCAAGACTAGTCTTTTATAAAAGACAACAAACCAATCAATTGTTTGAGAAATCCTTTAATTACTATTATCGGTTTTGACAATGTTATTTTAAACAACTGTGGTTTAGTTACGTAATAATGAATATTCATATATACTCATTTTTTTTTTTTTTGAAGAAAAAACATTAAATTCCACCACAAGATAGATCTCCATACTTTCTCAACTATTACTACTCATCCTTCCTCCCTAACCTACTTCCATCTCCATTCCTATCCTTCTTCTGCTAGACTATCTTGGAGCGTCAACTATATTGACTTAACTCCAAATAGAACCCGTAAGTGGAAGTGTCGCTATCTCGACTAAGCTTCCCTAGCAGGCATTTGACAGTCATCATCACACATCTTGGGAAGTGTGACCTAACACCATCCTCCCGTGACTTCAGGTTTTGGAGGATACATGGTGGGAAATGCCTCCACCCCTCCTAATCATAACTAGGGTCCACACCCTACAATGGAGGATACACGGTGGGAAATGCTGTTGGAAATATGGCTATAGCAGAGATGACGCAGATGGTCAAGGTTGTCATTGATGGCAATCAGTCAGATGGTCAAGGTTGTCATTGATGGCAATCGGTTGGTTATAGAGCACGCAAGAGATGCTGGAACACAAAGGCTGAAACACAAATGCTGTAACACAAGTGCTGAAATACAAATGCTGAAACCTAGGTGTTGGAACACAAATGCCGGAACACAGAAGTTGAATCACAGATGCAGAAACACAATGCTGAAACAGAGCTGGATCTTTGCTGATCAAAACACAACGCCCTTGGGTTACCAATCGTTTTTGTTAAGAAAAGCACGAATGATGCCATTCACAACGCGATTGGTGTGGCCAGCATCAAATGACTATAATGCACAATTAACGGAGCTTGACATCGCTAAATCAGGGAGAATGATGTGGCATGCGTAGAGGAGGCATGTAAAGAGCCAGTTCAGAAAATCAGGGAGAATGTTGGCATGCGAAAAGCAGAAGAAAGAATGAAAGAAAGGGAAACTGCAGTTGGAGTTGAGAAAAGCGGAAGGACTTTTAGTCTAAAAATAGATTGGCAGTTAAGACAGGAAGAACACAGCGTTGCATGATGTGGCATGCGTAGAGGAGGCATGCAAAGAGCCAGTTTAGAAAATCAGAGAGAATGCTGGCATGTGAAAAGCAGAAGAAAGAATGAAAGAAAGGGAAACTGCAGAAACGCAAGAAAAACCTCTGCATGTGGTGAATCTATATAATATGTTGGAACAGAGATGAATTGGTGCTGAAGAGACAAGAAGAGAGAGCTCTGCAGGTGAGAAAAGTGAGAGGAGAATCTGCGTGACAGGAGAAGGAGATGAGAATGGGNTGCAGAGGACAGTGAAGCAGAGCAGCAGATCAGAGACAGTGAAGAATGCAGAGTAGATCAGCAGAAAGGGTAAGCAAGCTATATCAGAATGAACAAGTTGAATTGAGCAATATTTATTTTGGCAAATTAGGGTGGTAGGGTGGTGCTAGGGAGACAAATGTCTCTTTCTCTGCAAGTGGGTGCTTGTAGAATCTGAAGGTTGGTGCCTTCACTTAGTTGGTGCTGAAGTAAAAAGGAAGTCGGTGCTTTCACCCAGTGGGTGCTGGGATTCTGTGGGAGTTGGTGCTCTCAGCCAGTTGGTGCTGGCAATAAGAGGTTGTAGCCTCTATGAGTTGGTGCTCATAAAAGATGAGATGTAACACAGTTGGAGCTTGCTTAACATCTTAAGAAGACGAGGTTTTTTCCCTGGTTGGGTTTCCTCATGAAAAATCTGTGTCTCATACTTGTGAGTGAATGTTGTGTGTGATTGCTATTCTTTATGGTATCTGCTTTATGTTTATAACTCTGAATTTCACAGTAAAGACTCACTGCCACTA
>JASDQU010588081.1:25814-42522 GCA_032191745.1 Picea mariana | reverse complement strand
CTTCGGGCAGGGTGGGCAAAGGAAGTTTTGTTATATTTTGGGCAATTGACATCAGGAGCACAGCTGTCCTGGTTTCCTAATCAGGCAGGACAGCTGGCGCTTCCACACACTACTGTACACCACGTTTTTCTGATAATATAGAAGGCACCACCTCTTTACTTACAAAAAAAAAACATAGAGAGAGCACAAATTATTTTTTGATAATTCCAGATTGGTTCCTGATGACCGGGACCTTGGGGTCATCTTGATAGGGGGAGCATAGCTCTAAACATCTTTGACATGCACAAATATGCAGATATATAGAAGAACGAAGAAGATTGCAGATGCAAAGAATCTTTTGTTTGCTGCAAAGACAGAGCGGTGGGTCATTGACAAAGCATGCCCATCTCTTCTAGACAAGGGGAGTTAGCATCTCTCCATATGGTCTACACAGGATTGGAAGATGAAGTCACGATTGACCGAGTGTACCTCAGATAGTAATTGATAGGAGAAGATGTGTACAAGACAGAGCATAGATGATCGATTAGAGGACCGCAGGTCCAAAGGATTTTTTCACAAGAAGCCTGGTTACTGAACATGGTAAAATGGCAGCAAGCGAAAATACATAGAGATCAGAGCTGATACCTTTCATAGGTATTACCGTTGAGTGCATAAAGTCAGGGGGAGCTTGAGGAGAATAGTTTAACCCTTTTCCCTTGATGTCAAAGGGGGAGCAATGAAAGACATATTTCCATCAATGCCAAAGGGGGAGATTGTTGGAAATATGGCTATAGCAGAGATGGCTATAGCAGAGATGATGCAGACGGTCAAGGTTGTCATTGGAAATATGTCTATAGATGACGCAAACGGTCAAGGTTGTCATTGGAAATATGTCTATAGATGACGCAGATGGTCAAGGTTGTCATTGGAAATATGTCTATAGATGACGCAGACGGTCAAGGTTGTCATTGATGGCAATCGGTTGGTTATGGAGCACGCACAAGAGATGTTGGAACACAGAAGCTGAATCACAGATGCTGGAACACAGAAGCTGAATCACAGATGCTGGAACACAGATGCTGGAATGTAGATGCTGAAACGTAGATGCTGAAACACAGATGCAGAAACACAATGCTGAAACTGAGCTGGAACTTATGCTGAAACACAGTGCTGAAACAGAGCTGGAACACAGAAGCTGAATCACAGATGCCGGAACACAGATGCTGGAATGTAGATCCTGAAACACAGATGCAGAAACACAATGCTGAAACAGAGCTGGAACTTATGCTGAAACACAGTGCTGTAACAGCTGAAACACAGTAATGTTACATATGCTGAAACACAGCGCTGGGCTGAAACATAGTGCTGGAAACTATGCTGAAACAACGCTGGATCTTTGCTGATAAAAACGCATGCCTTAGCCACGGTCATGACTAGNTTACCAATCGTTTTCTTTAAGAAATAGCACGAATGATGCCATTCACAACGTGATTGGTATGGGCAGCATCAAATGGCTATAATGAACAATCAACGGAGCTTGACATTGCTAAATCCAGGTTTTTGCGGGGGTCCTTCATCTGCTTTGACAAGTCTGGAAGTTTTTGCCAGTTGGGTTTCTCTAATCACTTTGGATGGTGGAAGGACTTTCAGTTCAAAATTAGACTGGCAGTTAAGACAGGAGGAACACAGCGTTGCATGATGTGTCATGCGTAGAGGAGGCATGCAAAGAGCCAGTTCAGAAAATCAGGGAGAATGCTGGCATGCGAAAAATAGAAGAAAGAATGAAAGAAAGGGAAACTGCAGTTGGAGTTGAGAAACGCAAGGAAAACCTCTGCATGTGATGAATCTATATAATGCGCTGGAACAGAGATGAATTTGTTGTGGAATTCAGAGCGAGAGAGATCTCTGGAGGTGAGAAAAGGGAGAGGAGAATCTGTGTGACAGGAGAAGAAGCTGAGAATGGGTTGCAGAGGACAGCGACGTAGAGCAGAAGATCAGAGACAGTGAAGAATGCAGAGCATATCAGTAGAAAGGGTAAGCAAGCTATATCAGAATGAACAAGTTGATTTGAGCAATATTTATTTTGGCAAATAAGGGTGGTAGGGTGGTGCTAGGGAGATGTATGTCTCTTTCTCTACAAGTGGGTGCTTGTAGAATCTGAAGGTTGGTGCCTTCACTCAGTTGGTGTTGAAGTAAAAAGGAAGTCGGTGCTTCCACCCAGTGGGTGCTGGGATTCTATGGGAGTTGGTGCTCTCAGCCAGTTGGTGCTGGAAATCATAGGTTGTAGCCTCTATGAGTTGGTGCTCATAAAAGATGAGGTGTAACGCAGTTGGAGCTTGCTTAACATCTTAAGAAGACGAGGTTTTTTCCCTGGTTGGGTTTCCTCATGAAAAATCTGTGTCTCATACTTGTGAGTGAATGTTGTGTGTGATTGCTATTCTTTATGGTATCTGCTTTATGTTTATAACTCTGAATTTCACAGTAAAGACTCACTGCCACTAAGATTATTGATTCAAAGTTAAAAGGAAGAGAAATAGTTAATAATCTACACTAACTGATTCACCCCCCCCCTCTCAGTTAGTTCATACCTATAACATTCTTCTTCGAAAATTTGTTCCATTGATTTGTTTTCTTCTTCCTTTGATTCTGGTCTGCCTGTTTCATCAATTGTTACATTGATGCTTTCTACAACTTTGTTCAATATTAGATTGTAAAACTTGTATGATTTCCTTGTACTTGAGTAACTAACAATTACTCCTTTGTCCACATGAGAGTCAAACTTCCCCATTCTTCCATCTTCTCTTTCGATGTAGCATTTACTTCCAAAAACTCTGAAGTTCTTCACATTTGCTAGTCTTCCTTTCCATAGCTCGTAGGGAGTTTTATTAGCGTTGTTTCTGAGCACTACTCTGTTTTGAATTTGAACTGATGTATGCACTACCTATGTCCAAAATATATCTGTCAATTTGGAATCCATTAGCATTGTTCAAGCCATTTCCTGTATTGTCCTGTTCTTTCTTTCAACAACTCCATTCTGTTGAGGTGTCCTAGCAATGGAGAATTGCCTTTTTATTCCATGATTGTTGCAATAGTATATAAATTCATTTGAAGTGAACTCTCCTCCATTATCAGATCTCAAGCATTTGATTCTTGAATCCATCTCATTTTCAACCATTTCCTTGTAGATCTTGAAGTTTTCAAAAGCTTCTGACTTGTTCTTGAGAAAGAAAACTACAATCATTCTTGTATAATCATCAACTAATAACATAAAGTAACTCTCACCTTTTAAGTGCTTTGTTTTAGTTGGTCCAACTAGATCAATATGCAAAATTTCCAGTGGTCTTGTTGTTGAATATTCCTTTGATTTGAACCCAGTCTTTGTTTGGTTTCCTTGTTGACAATGCTTGCATAAAGTGTTGGTTGGTTTCGTGATCTGGGGCATTTCTCTGACTGCTTCTCTTTTTCTTAATTTGAAAAGGTTATAAAAATGGATGTGACCCATTCTTCTATGTCATAACCAACTTTCATCTTCCTTTCCTAGAAAATACTTTTCATTTCCAATTTCACTTAACACATATATTTTGTTTGAAGTTCTTGCAGCTGTACCGACCAATTTCCCTGAACGTTCTCTTCTTATCTCACACTTTTGTGAATCGAAAGTAACTTTATGACTTTGGTCACACATTTGACTCACACTTAGAATATTATGTTTCATATCTTCTACCAATAGAACATTTTGTGCCTTTTTATTCTTGTTCCCAATTCAGACTGTGCCTTGTCCAATGATTTTGGCTGAATTATCATTTCTGAATGAGATTGATCCATTTATTTCCTTTTTCAATGTAAGGAATTTGTCTCTATCACCTATCATGTGTTTTGAACACCCACTTTCAACATACCAACCATGTTTCTTCTGCTTAGCTTGTAGAGCGACTGTGTATTCGCCATTGCGATACTGATCCTGCTTTCTCNCATATCTTCTACCAATAGAACATTTTGTGCCTTTTTATTCTTGTTCCCAATTCAGACTGTGCCTTGTCCAATGATTTTGGCTGAATTATCATTTCTGAATGAGATTGATCCATTTATTTCCTTTTGCAATGTAAGGAATTTGTCTCTATCACCTATCATGTGTTTTGAACACCCACTTTCAACATACCAACCATGTTTCTTCTGCTTAGCTTGTAGAGCGACTGTGTATTCGCCATTGCGATACTGATCCTGCTTTCTCATCCTTGTCGTTTTCTGAGGTTCTTGTCTGTGACTATTTTTATTTTGTTAAGGTTATTTAGGAGGGACTGTCATTCTGCAATTTTTGGCCATGTGTCCAAAATTGTTACATTTGTAACATTCCACTTCAGTGCTCAAATATTCAAACCTTTTGTAACTTCTTCTTTTTGTTTCACTAGGTCTTCTTGAGTAACCCCTTTGTGTATGACTCTCAAAATTGTTATTGTTCCTGTTGTTAGCTCAACAATTCACAACTATATGTCCAAAATTATTACATGCGTAACAAAAACCAAAAAATATAGTTTGATACCTAGGAGTTGAAGATCTTATGAAAGAATTTACTCTTATGAATCCTTCTTCTTCTTGAGGCCTATCTGTCTGTTGTGGATTTTGAAATCTGAACCTTCTCGGTAGAGGAGTGTCCCTATAATCTTCCTATCCCCTTTGATTGTTTTTGCATATATTTTTGGATTTGTTTCTTTCTCTATTATTTTTCAGCTTGAATTGTTTTATGTCTGATTGTATCCAAGTCCAGAATTGTCAAGATGATATTTTTGACAGCTGATAATGTCATCCAGAACTTTTGAGCTATAGTTCATATTTTTCTTTTGAATATCATTTCTTAGTGTAACAATCTCTTCTTCCAAGTTTCCATTGATCTTTTCCTTTTCTTCTAGTTGTTTTGTGAGTGCTTCTTCAATTATTTTATCTTCTTCTATTTGAACCTTCAATCTAGTGATCGTTTTTTCTAGTTATCAAGTGTCCTTTTTCTTGTCTAGTTCTTCGTGTAGTTTCATGTTTTTATACTTTTCTCTTCTGATAAATTCTATGGCACACATTAATTCTTATCAATAGTCAACTTCTGCCTCTTCAATTTCATCTTCGACTTCTTCATATCCTTCTTCGACTTCTTCATATTCTTCTTCAGAGTCTTCTTTATCAAAATCATTTACTACCATGAATAGAACTCTTCCTGTTTCACTATCATTGATTTCATCTTCATCTGATGATCAGATGTCTTCTTTGATGCATAAGATTTTATTGAAATATTTCTTTGTAGTTCTTTTTCCTTTATATGTGTGTTTTCCTTTTGAGTAACCTTCATAATTTCTCTTTTTCTTATGAGGACATTTGTTAGAAAAATGACCAATACCATCACAATTAAAACAAATTAAAGGAAGCTTACCTCTATACTTACCATTGGTTCCCTTGTTCAGTCTTTTGACAAAGTTGGCCACTTCTTCACCATCTTCTAAGACGTCGTTGCTGCTACTATATTCTTCTTGTTCCTTTTTCTTTTGATTTGATTTTTTGGATGATTTGAAGGCTACTTCTTTTACATCTAGATTTTCTTGTTCAGTTCTCATTTCATATGCTATGAAGATTCCATGCAATTCTTCCATTCTTGTTGATTTTATATCCAATCTTTCTTCTAGTGATGATATCTTAGGGTTGAATCTCACAGGAAGAGATCTTAGTACATTTTGAACAATTGCAGATTCTTCAATTTCTTCTCCCAATCCTATGATTGCGTTCATTATTTATTCAACTCTTAAGAAGTAGGTTGCAATCTTCTCATCTTCCTTCATTTTTAGTTGTTCGAACTGGCCTCTGTAAGTTTGAAGTTTTGTTGCTTTAAATTTTGTATCTCCTTCATAAATATTTTGAAGCTTGTCCCAAATATCTTTATCAGATTTACAATGTGCAACTTTGGTGAATATTGTTTCACTAAGACCATTCAAAAGTGCATTTGTATCTTTGGAATTATTCTGACCAATTTTCACTACTTTGTCATTTGTTGGTGGAACTGTTGGTACTGTGTATCCATCTACAATTGATTTCCAAATTTCAAACCCCTGTGCTTATATATATGTCTTCATCCTTATGCTCCAAAAATAATACTTTTGTCCATCAAAGTGTGGTATTCCATTTTTATATGAGTTGGTACTCTCCATGATCTACCTTTCAATGGTTAAACCGATTTCTGAAGGAACCTGCTCTGATACCAATTGTTGGATTACTGAGTGGGGAGGTGAATCAGTAATAGCATAATTATAATCATTTTTCTCCAAATAATCCAATTTTTATATCAATGTAAAATTATTATCCAATAATGAGCAATAAGAAATGAACAATCACACACATACATAGTAAACCAGTGTTTTACATGGAAACCCAAATCGGGAGAAAACCACATAATGTTTTTTCTTATATGTATTGAAGAATTACATTCATTACAAGCACTAACTTCCTTTGTTCTCTAACTACAACTGGAAGGAGGCTCCAACCCCTAGTTTCTTAGGCTACAACCTGAGGGAAGTTCCAACTCTCCAATTCTTTGGCTACAACCAAAAGGAGGCTACAACCCCCTAAGTTCTTCGAATACAACCGGAAGGTGTCTACAACCACCTGTCCTTGCCTCATCCAACTTCCTTGAAGAAGAAGTAGAACTATGGAACCAATATCACACTATCACTGTGAGATATACCACTGTAAACCTATACCAATAAAGCTGAACCATGCATCAACCATGCATCAACCTGTACCTCAACTTGTAATCATAACTTTGTACCTGTAATGAATAAATATCTGAAACTGATACACAATGTTCTTTAGTGTGTTTTATGCAATTCCTCTAGGTGTCTCTACTTGGAACCTCTCAGAAAATTAGTTATAGCAAAAAATGGCATACCTTGTTGAATTTTGACTTATTCTAGAGAGCGACCTTGTAGAGTATTCCCCGCACATAATATTTGTTGAATCGATCTGAAAATGTTACACAACATGCTACCAAGTATACTCTAACAAAAAAAAAATCTTACTGAATATCTATCTGTTATGAAGAAGTTATGGCATTTTTACCCGAAACACTTGTTTTTGACTAGTTCCAGTACTAGCCACAAACCCTATTTTCCACGGAGTGTAACTCCAAAAATAAAACGACCCACAAGATTATTTTTTTATCAAAAATACTTGGATATGTTTCCTCATTGGAATAGAAATTTCATGGTCTGAATAATTCTATAAAAAACTTTATTCCGAAAATGGTGAGAAGACCTGTAAATAACATACATTAGAAAGCATCATCAAAAGAATTTATCCTTCCCTTAATTCTGGCCTTCTTTTATTCACCTTCCCTCATAAATTCATCTTAGATATCCTTTGGTTACCTTAGACACTTATAGTTATTCAATATGCTCAAGTGTGTTTTAAATGAGAGAGCCTTGCCTCTTATTTATACTCTCCAAGTAGCTTCCTTAAAAACATCTTCTAGGTGACTTTGCCCACTTTCCTTATTTTAGGGTTAACCCACTTCTAATTTCTCCATTAAATTTATTATTTAAATAATTGATTTTGTATTCACATTGAATTATAGTGCACTCATCACTTCACTTTATTATTTACCTTTAAAAACTCTTAAACCACTTTGACTACTTTGACCTTTTGGGGCTTCTAGATGACATATGAGGGTCCTTCAACTTCGTAAGGCCATAACTCTCAAACCATGAGGAGTTATGTGATGTTCCACATACCACCAGAAATGGAATTACATGTAATATCCATATAGAATAGTATTACCTAAAAATATATCAAAATGCATACTGTTATCCATCAAACAAACTTGGGTCCATTACCCAAACCTGGGTTCTCCAACTTCTCATGGCCATAACTCTCTAACCGTGAGGAGTTATGTGACGTTCCACATACCAACGGAAATGACATGAAAAGAAATATACATATAGGATATTTTCATTGCAAAAATCACTGGCGTTCATCTCATTATTCCAAAAATAAGCATGGGTTCTCTAACCATACTTATAGGATAACTCAGTCCACAAAGCATCTTCCCATGAGGGATTTCACCATAATGGGACCACTTTGGAGCTCATCCAATTCTACTTATTATCAACCATGACAAGAAAATAATGAGTCATCTTTACATCAAACAATCTTGGGTCCATTACCCAACCTTTGTGCTACAAGGATTTCTTCAAGGGTTGACATCAATGACAACCAACCTTAATCAACAGTTGAGGACCTGATATACTTGCTGACCTCCCGTCCAAGTTTTGGCTATTAGAAATGTTTCTGTAGCATCGCCACTATCATTTCGATGCCAAAGTGTCCTGCCAACCGACTGTAGTGGGCTTCCTAGATGAGCTTCACTCTCTCATTTGATGGAACATGGATATGGCCTAGATGACACAATAGCCCATCCTCAAGATGGAAATTATTGACCACTGCGTTCGCACCCAACATTTGGTAGTTGGTGGTGAAGTCCAGGTCTGTCTCATAGAGTTGGTTCCATGCAGAGGTCTCATGGCCGCAATATTCTAGCACAATGGTGAGTGTCGCGACTAGCGGTTTACTGAGGCAATCAGTGACACGATTGGTGATTCATGTTTTATACTTGATGTTGAGGTGGAATTGTTGCAAGTATGTGGACCGCTTTTGATGGAGGTCACTCTAAAATTTTTCCTGTGTCTGCATGAAATGCATTGGATTATGATTAGTGTGGATGACTGTATCATTCCCAAGAATGTAATGTCTCCACTAATGACAGGCTTGCACAATGGAATACATTTCTTTGTCATAAGTAGGGTACTTAAGGACAAAATTTGATAGTGTCTCACTATGATAGGCCATGGGGTGGCCATGCTGAGTGAGAACGATGCCCACAACATAGTATGGAGCATTTGTCTTGATATTAAAGGGATGTCGTAGGTCTGGTAGTGAAATTAATGGGGTTGATCACAAATGTTGCTTCAAATCTTTGAACACTTGTTGTTGGGATTGGCCCCATGCAAATTTATTCTTACCACCACCCCTGTTTATTTGGTTGAGGGATCATGCAATATGGGATAATCCCAGCATGAACCTACAGTAGAAATTGGCAAGGCCCAAGAAGCTCCAAATCTCACTGAGTGTGGTTGGGGCTAGCTAGTCATGAATGACTTGGATCTTGGCTGGATCCACATGTACGCCATGTTGATCAATGATATAGCCCAAGTAATGGACCCTGCCCATGCCGAATGAGCATTTTTTCAAGTTGGTGTATAGATTGTATTGTTGTAGGGTGTGCAAAACCTGCTGAATATGTTACAAGTGTCCGGCTCAAGTCTTGTTGTAAATGAGAATGTCATCCAGATACACCACTACAAAAGTATTGGTGAATGGTCACAATATATCATCCATAATCCTCATGAAAGTGGCTGGAGCATTTTTCAAACCAAAGGGCATGACCAACCATTTAAAAAGGCCTTCCTTTGACTTGAAGGTGGTCTTCCATACATCTGTTTGTTCTATCGAGACCTGGTGGTAGCCAGACTTCAGATCAATATTACTGAATTATTTGGCTCCCATGAGTTGATCAACGAGGTCGTCGATTCAGGGAATCAGGTACTGGTTTGTGATTGTGATTTTATTTAGAGTCTAGTAATCAATGCAGAGTCACCAAGTTCCATCTTTCTTCTATACCAACATGATTGGGCTCCCACAAGATGATGAGATGGGATGGATGTGCCCCTTGTAGAGAAGTTCTTGGATCTGTCGCTTGATATCCTCATTCTCTAACAAAGAGAGACGATAGACTGGCCCATTGGGAAGCGGTGTGCTGAGGGTCAAATCAATGGGGTTCTTGACCTAGCAGTGCAGAGGTACCCCTGTAGGTGAGGAGAAGATATCCGATTATTCTTCCACAACCTTCTCTACTTGCTTTTGCTGTGTGGAGAGTTCAACTACAGAGACCCTAGATGTGGTTGTGATATTTTTCTTATTTTGAGAGTGAATCATGAAGAAGACAAACTTCCCCATCTGAGAGATGACCTTCCTGCATTTCTTAGTAGAGATCAAGGAAATAGCACTAGGTGGGTGTGCCTCTGGTATCCTATACAATTTCTTGTTCAAAGTAATAATAACACTACAAGTCCTAGAGTCATATACAACATGATGTTTCCATAAATAAGGTTGTCCCAAAAGAACATCACAAACTTTGAGAGGAGCAACATGACACAATACCTCATCTTTGAAGGGCTTGATGTCGTACGTTAGTTGACACTGTTGGCTGACATGAAGATCGCTTCCTTGGTAGAGCCATACAATGGTGTAGCGTTGTGAATGCGGCATTGTTGGTAGAGTTAGCCACTTGATAACCTCTTCTAAGATGAGGTTCTTCTAGATACCGCTATCAATGATGAAGTGCAACAGGGTGCCTTTTACCCACATCTGTGAATGGAAGAGGTGCTCTCCTTCATGTGGCTTATTTGGTTCACTAGGATGGAGCTTGGTGGTAGAAACGATGGCACTAGGTTCCGCATCAATGATCTATCTTCCCCTTTTTGGTTCTGGTTTAGAGTCAGAATCTCCATCTGATTTAGAGGATTTCACTTTAGCCACCAACGACTCCTTTGAGCGACAGTCAATAGTGTTATGCCAAGGGATCTTATGGAAGTTGCACCACTTCCTTGTATCTTTCTTTGTCTTTCTAGTGTCCTTCTTTGCTTGCAGCTTGGACTGGTTGTCCTAATACTATCCATCTTTTCTCTATCCTTTTTTCTGTGGTTTGGGGTCGCCCTTTCTTGGCTTTTGTTGTGAGGGGTTCCCAATCCCAAATTGTCGAGTATTTTGTTTGAGATTCTGCTCGATTTTGACGGCATATCGGTAGGTTGGCCCAAAGATGAGATGTCTAGAAATTCCATTTCATTCTATATGTATCTATGTAGAGAACCATGATACTTGAGCACCAGATGTTTCTCTAAATCTTTGATACCCAACTTGGTGTGCAAGGTATGGAAGCTATTTGTCAAATCTGGCACTGCTTGGCCTCTTTCTTGCCGCAGTGTGATCCATTTGGTATACAGGTCATCATAACTTTTGACAGGGTAGTATTGTTCCTTAATAGCATCCCTAAAGGATTTCCAGGTGGTCATGACTATAAATAATGAGGTTTCCTCTATTTCCTTTTGATCACATAAAGTTTCCCACCAATTTTTGACACGGGGAACGGCTTTGAGGAGCGCAAAAGTAATATTTTCCTTATTCGAAAAGTTATGGACAAAAAAATACCATTGTAGTAGATTCAACCACTTGTCTAGATCATCTGTGTCTATATGACCTTCAAATATAGAAATATCAAATTTTATTTGTACCTTGAACGGGGTGGCGCCTCCGTTCGAAGAATATGCGTCGCCTGTTGGTAGCCGCCGAAGGATTTACGCAAAAATATTTATCATCTTGTTCCTCTTTGCATGTGTGCTTCCTCAATCAACAGTTTGAAAGGATCTCATGTCTCGTCATCTTTATTTTCTCCTTACATGAGAGGTCTCTTAGGTGTGCAAGATCTTTCATCCTCAAGAGAAACAAGTTCAAGACCCAACTCTTTGTACTTTGACCTTGTTTGGCACATGCATTAAGATGACAAGGAGCAGACCGCTCTGATACAACTGATCCAAATTTCATGAGAAAAACTAAATGACTACATATTATTAACAGGTGCTTAACAAAAAATAACAGAGATATAGTAAAACTAGTTTTCTATTCAATAACGAAATAAGTGAAACTATAAAATGGAGCAGAAACAAGCTTGTTGGAATGGTGGGGGCTTATCTCCAAGAACAGATGTGACGTATCCTCTTATTTGCAAGAAGGATATTACAATGAGGATCTAAAGGAATTTTTACAATAAGTAGGAATGACAAAAACCCTAGACATCCAAAAACCTAACCCTAGGAGATGAAGCACCAAAAGTCATGTGGGCCCCGTTTAGGTAAGTTAGTACATCAACTTCCCAGGGTCATAACTTTTGCATACGATCTCTATTTTAGGCATATGATTTCCTGTTGGAAATGTATTGTCGAGGAGATTCATGTTAGGTGCAATATCAAAAGAACCTCTATATTTCAAACTTTTTTTCCCAAAAAACATTGTTTAGGGCCTCAAAACAGCTCCGAAAGTGAAAATTGTTAAAAATAGTAAATTACCAAAATTGCAAGAAAACTGTTTTGAGCCAGTTGGAAAAGGTGGGTGGCCACCGATATCCATATAGATCAGTATGGCTGGTATCTTGGAGTGGACTCAGCCTGGGCAGCTAAGAAGGGAGGCATATACCAGTTAGATATTTATCTACACAAGGTAAGCCAAACTGTCTATCATTTTATTTTTTTTAACCCCGTGACTCTTCAATATCATAATACGCATTTGGTAACTTATCTAATTTCTATTGGATATTTTTGTTTTGACATTCATGGATTTGATTTATAGTATTTATTGGTTTGTTGGGTACCCTTTCAATGTTTTAGGGTTTGTTATAAATCTATTTTATTTTTCATCTGTGTTAGGTCCCATAGTTTTTACACCCTGGGATAAGTATTTTTACCACTATGAAACTTCGTAGTAAGTCCTTGAATGTATTAACATCCCAAGGGAAAAATGAATTCCCATAAGCACATGAGTTAGTTCTCTAAATCAGAGTCATGCTTGATGTATCTTCAGTCCTTTTACTATATGATTGATCTTTGTGCACACCTGTTAAGAGGTTAAATACCGAGGTTAAATCTTTCATGGATTTAAATATTAGGTATGTTTCCTTGTCCCTTTCATTATCTGTCTATGTGAAATCATGGATACATTTACAAGGGTATGGTGACGACCCTATAATGTAATCTGTCTCTTATGCTCTGAGTGCATGGGGAACAAAGGTCCAGTTAGCTTACTTCCTCACTTATAAATCAACACTCGACATCGGTAGGAGAGTTTCATACAGACCCTCTATAATAATAGGTTTCACTATAATTCCATACCTCCTAAATGCTTATATAATTTTTAGTCCTGAATCTTTGTTCTTAAATCTGTACTTTTAAAATGTAAAACTAGACTTCTTCTGTGTAATAGAAATAGTATAATGAGATACCTTCCATACCCTATCTAAGTATTTTCTATTTGTAGGACTGTATTCTGTGGAAAGAATGTAACTTCATTATGTCCATACTGCATATTGTAATTGCGATGTTGATACTTATTATTTCTCTTTTGATTTTTTATCTGGCAATTTATAGGTAAACAAATGTTCTACATCTTTGTCTGAATCTCTGAATTGGGAAAGGGTGCATTAATATGTTTTCTTTTAGTTATAAAACTAATGATGGGACCCTGTTTTCCTTGTGAGGGTACCCATCAACCATTCTTGGGTCCACTCCTCCCCTTCGGACTGTGGATAGATAATCTCTTCAACGTCGGTGGGGAATTTCATCCATGCCAGCTATAAGCTAAGTACTTATCATTTTTTAAATCTTTAAAATTTAATTTCGTTTGATTACTTTAACACGGTTTACTAAATATGTCGATTTCCCCTTTGGAGGATTAATTACTCTGAAGGATGACGAATCCAAGCGATCGCCTTACTCGAAAAGGTATTCAAGTTCTGAATCTCGACGTTTAATTTAAACTTCTCAGGTTTTGTTTATTAGTGGTATAGGTTCCTTACCCTAGGGTACTCTTATGTGATAATTTTGAATCAGGGTTTCATGGATAAACTGATTATTTGTAATTTGCTTCTTTAATGGAATACAAGGTTGTAAAAGAAACTCCATTTGAATACGATTTCACAATTTACAACAACAGTGGTATCATGTATTATTTAGACTATTGAATCTCTATTTTCTTATGGACCATCATATGTATAGATTGTAATTTCCGTTCAAAAGGGAGGAGTGTTATTTTCTTTATCTATGTTCTATGGTATGTCTACAAAGACTGAAATGGTATTCTACATGTATATTTATGTACATAAATATAGGTATATGGATACATGAAAATACACACAGTTATCCTCCATAGAAGCATGTATTCACTTGTAAATTTCCATAACACAGACAACATTTCTAATATTCTTTATATCTATTCAAACATATACATACATTACAATCTATACATATATAACTCAACTGCATTAGCAATTAAAAATCACAATAGATTTCTTATCTTTACTCAGTGAGTATAATCAAACCATAAGATAATTATCTTATAACCATTTCATTGTGTCAGCTAATAATTAACAAAACATTCAACAAGAAAGAACGTAGATGTACATATCTGAGTAAGATGCTAGAACACAAATGGAAAATCCAAGTTCCACCCAACCGTAGAATATAACAACCAAATTAATTGCTCCATTCATCCCCTAGCCTGACCATGATTCCATAAGGGAGAATTCCAATGATCCTCTTTTGCTACAGTCCTCCTTCCATATCAGAAAATCCCCTTGCCTCACACTAAACGATGTTCATAACAGAAAGTGATATCCTTTCTCGAACATACTAAGCAGTGTCCTACCTCCTCCCATATGTTGTATATCATGAGCATCTTGTGCCTAGGTCTTTTTCTGTCCTTGGGAATTTTTGAAACTTTACAAATCCCTGATTTTCAAGGGCTACTAGTGGTCAAATTCCTCATTTTCCACTTGTAAAATTCATCCCTGAGGTAACTCAAGTCTGGTCTCCACTCATGGAGTCATGGTCAACTATTTTCAACCTGGTTGTTCCATTTGTCCTTCAACAATTAATATATAAAAATGTGTTTCTTTTACATGTGTCATAGTCAAAGAGTTAGTTGGGTAGATAAAATCTTTTCCCAACAGTCACAAATAATTAATTACAAATAATCAAATTCCAAATTTGGATTTTTCAGAAATGGAAATAATTTTCCAAATATGAATTTGCCAAAAATGAAAATTTATTCCTAAGTGCAGACATAATTTAATAATTAATTATTTTGGGGGATATTACACTATCCCTATGGTAGATCGCTCTTGCATTTCCTCTCTTCACTCTTCCTTACAATGGCACTCTCAGCAAAAGAAACATTGATGTATTTCGGCTATATGTATGCTCCTAACCTCACACATTAGGGGGCATCTATTATCACTAAAAAATTGTTCGCAACATTGCACACAATGGTTGAAGAAAGAAATCAATGCCAACAACAATTAGTCCACCTACAACACCAAAATCCATTGAGAAGGAAAAAAAACTATATAATTGGCTCAAAAATCAAAGTGCACAAATTCACCAAAGGAATCACGCGCATAGTGCATAGAATGTGTAGGCTAACACAGCCCTCAACGAGCACTATGCGCAAGATGCGTGACTGTTTATGAGAAAATCCGTGCACTTCTATGAACGATGCATTTATGAATCTTTTCAGCCTCTCAACCACTTCTAGTTCGACCCCCAACATGATTGGACACTCATATCTAAGCGAAATCTAGTTTGGAGGTTGGTCAATGGCTAGGAAGTTCCCTAAAAGGCCCCTTGTTCACACTATGAACCAATTATATCTTGCCATGAATGGATGCTATAAATATGTGCCATGGGTGTGCTAGAAAAAATAATAACTTCAAGGTATTGTTATGCTACAAGAATTCTTCCTTGAGAATCCTCTTTTTTCCTTGAATAATTCAAGCTCCATTGCAAGGGCCATTCCACTCATCTCTTGAAAGGATTGGCATTGTATTTCTTCACCATTATCATTTCATCCATTGTATGAAGATAAGAGCTCTCTATTAAGGAACTCAAGAGCCCTCCCAAGGAGGAAGAGGGGATTCACAAGTCCTTTCCTTTATTTACGATGTTTAGCCTATCAATATATTGATCCATTGGTAGCTATATGTTGGTCATTTTTTTATTTTCATAGTTCTAGTTCTTTGAGCTTCTCTAACTCTTATTTCTTAGTTGTTTTTAGTTTTATTTATTTGTTTCATGTGTATTTTGTTATCTAATAAACTAAAAAACTTCTTGATCTAGGTGGATATCAGTGGCCACCCACATTTTCCAGCTAGCTCAAAACAACTTTCTGACAATTTTGGTAATTTACTATTTTTAGTAGTTTTCGGGTCCTGAACTTCTGGAGACGTTTTGTGTTAAGCCCTAATATTGGCTCATTACCCCTTAATTGGGGCATATTAGATTAGTAATGCTATTTTATTTAAGTCGGCTTTAGGCCATTAGTTGTAATTTATATTAGTAATGTTATTTTAATTATGTCGACTTTAGGCCATTATTTGTAATTATGCCTCCTAGTCTCCTATATATACCAAGGAGACATTTTCATTTGGAATCATCTTGGACTTGAACATTTAAGTGGGGTAAAAGGAGGTTTCCCCCTCAAAGAGGCTTATTATCTGAAATTATCTCTTTTTCAATGCGTTGAGTACTTTTCCTGAGGTTTTTATATGCTATATTGATGTTTGGTTCTTATCATATGGTATCAGAGCTCAAGGTCTTGGGGTTTCGCTGCTACATCTGAGACAACATGGAATTTTCACTATAACTGTTTTTCTACAACATTTCAGAAGGAACTGATTTGAGGGTATTTAGTAGACGGATCAAGTTACGTTGGGTTCAAAATTCAGATCCTGAGGCCTTATACTTTCGGAGATACAACCTGTACAAGAGAGGGTTCTGGAATCATCCTGAAATGAGTCATTGTGGAATTTTCGCTATAA
>JASDQU010588081.1:0-24786 GCA_032191745.1 Picea mariana | reverse complement strand
ATAAGGTGTTGCAAAAGATTGGTACTATGGCATACAAATTGGAGCTTCCTGCATCTTCATGAGTACACCTAGTTTTCCATGTTTCATGCTTAAAGAAGGTTATAGGTGACAAGATCCCAGTTCAAACTATATTGCCAGAACTTGACGAGGAAGGAAAAATCATATTGGAGCCTGAAGCCATCACTAACACAAGAATTCACCAACTAAGGAATAGATCCATTTCAGAGTATCTCGTTAAATGGAGGAAACTACCGGCTGAAGATTCCACTTGGAAAGATGAGTCTTTTATATAGAAGCATCCAGAGTTACTCAAGCGTTGTGGACAACACTTGTCTCAAGGGGAGGGGCATGTTAAGCCCTAATATTGGCTCATTACCCCTTAATTGGGGCATATTAGATTAGTAATGCTATTTTATTTATGTCGGATTTAGGCCATTAGTTGTAATTTAGATTAGTAATGTTATTTTAATTATGTCGGCTTTAGGCCATTATTTGTAATTATACCTCCTAGTCTCCTATATATACCCAGGAGACATTTTCATTTGGAATCATCTTGGACTTGAACATTTAAGTGGGGTAAAAGGAGGTTTCCCCCTCGAAGAGGCTTATTATATGAAATTATCTCTTTTTCAAGGCGTTGAGTACTTTTCCTGAGGTTTTTATATGCTATATTGATGTTTGGTTCTTAACATTTTGAGTCCCTAAACGATTTTTTTTGGGTATCCATCGGTTGGAAAATGTTATCATGAAAGTTTCATCAACAATTGTATTCCTCAGACAGATCTTTCCACTGGGCTATCGTGTGCCTAAAATGGATATCATATGCAAAAGTTATGACCCCGAGAAGTTGATGTATTGACTTACCCAAACGAGGCCCACATGACTTTTGGCGCTTTATCTCCTAGGGTTAGGTTTTTGGATGTATATGGTTTTTGACACCCCTATTTATTGTAAAAAGTCCTTCAGAGCCTCATTGTAATCGTCTTCTTATGAATTAGTGCAGTTGTCACATCTCTTCTCAGAGATAAGCCACCACCATCCCAACAAGCTTGTTTTCCTCTGCATTTTATGTTAGAGTTTAAGCTATTATTAGGTTTCTTTTCAATTCACTAGATAACCATAGCATAGATAGGATCACTGAGAAATACACAATCAGAAGAGACACATCATTTATCCTAGGAAACCCTCATGGGGGAGAAAACCCAACAAAAACTTCCTTAATATAGATAGCCAATACAATGCCAAGAGAATACACCAAACACTACAGAAAGTCCTCTCCCAAGAATGTGCCTCGCTCTCTCTTCCTTATTCTCCAACTACAGCTCCAAACTTGCACTTTGATGAACAAGTGAGTGAGTGAACAAATGAGGTGCTAGCCTCCTTTATTTATACAATATGACAAGAGCTAAAAAGAAGTGTCTTTTCACTGGCAGGGCCAACTTCTCTTTCTCTGTGGTTAGAACCACCTTAATTAATTTTGTGGGGTGACTTCTCATTCTTCTTATTACAATTAGGGTTTAACCAATTTGTTAACGACAAAAAAAGCATTGTCATTTTTGCAAAAATGATGCCTAATATTGTAACGAACATTTTTCCAGCTTCCCTAGCTCCAAATCCAAATCTGATTGCACCATTGGAAATATTATGATCTGTAGTTAAAAATCGACTATTTGAACGTGCAAAACGGACATTTCACGACTGAGAAAATTGATTTTTCCCAAAGGCATATTTTTCTGGAAATTCTGACTTTCGGTGGTTTAGGCGAGCCTCCAATGTGCTCATTAACCACCGAAAGAGGCGCTTTCGGTGGATAACTCACCCATAAACTTTCCCAGTAACCACCGAAAGCCTGTGTGTCTAGAATTGAACGAGTTTTTGCACAGATCAAGGATTTTTGATATGAAAAGATTTAAGATCTTTTCGAATGAATGACTGATGAATTATCAAATCTATTCCAGCAGCTATTTTTGACAAATCATGGAGGAATAAATTATTTTAAAGGCCTATGGACAACTTTAATTAAGACAGAAAAGAAGGGCACTTGGCCACATCAGCAAATTCGACTTAGTCTCTATTTGAAATTCATCATATAGCCTTGGGAGGCTGTTCTGCACTAGACCAACAACCAATAGAGAGAAATTTGGGATTGTCCTCATTTTGGGGAAGCATCCCACTTCTTTTGCAACTGAATTTTGACTTACTATTTTTAGTATATCTAATCGTTGTTTTTAGGATCTCAGAACTATTTTGTAATTCTATAAAGCTTAGGATAGAAGAGGAACCAAGGGTTCGATTTTGAGTACTATGATGCTGCCACTGTAGTGAGAAGACTTATTCTTATTTTATAGAAAATTGCAAGCTTCCTTCAGTTGTGTTGTCAGATCTTTCTCCTCTGTTCTTTGATAGCTTATGAGTGAAAGTTCTTTATTGATGCTTATTTAATCTGCTTGTGACTGTCATCTCATTGGTTGATTGTTTTAGTTGATTATCATAAGTTATTTTGTTGGTTATTAAACCCATTGTGCTTGTTTGTATGACGTATAATCTGGTTCAATAGTTGTTTTCTTTCCCCCATTTAATCAAACCTTGTCTGACCGCATTGCTAGAAGGCCTTGTGAGATTTTGTATTTCTAGACAGTCTTGAAAACACAGTCCAGCCCCTAGATATTCATCTTGATCCACATAACACACCATTATTTAGAAAACATTTCCCAAAAAGAGTGAGTTACCAGGCATCTGCGACTTACAGCCTAGGAGAGTTTCCTAGAGTGATAACAAATTGGCGCCATTGCTAGGGAGAGGAGATCGAAGCTCAGCTTCCCTGGGAGACGACATAGATCTAGCTTTGATGATAGAAAAATAATGGACATCATCTGGTTGTAATCATCTATCTGGCGACTCCATGAGGATGAATTCAGTGGTGACTCCATTGTTCAGAATTCTATTGGTGACTCCACGGGTATGAAATGGAAAAGATCTTAGCTAAGAGGTATGATTTCTGTGATTTTTCAGATATAGCCGATTTTCCACATCCAGTGCCAACTATAAATGAATGGGATGATTATCTTCCCAGATTCAAAGGAATTAAGTATGATCATCCCGATGAACACTTATTCAATTTTCATCAATGCATGCTTGAACATGGTTTTGTTCACGAAGATGTCTTGATCAAGCTGTTCAAATTTTCTTTAGAAGGAAATGCTCGTGAATGGTGTCAATCCCTTCCTGCTGTTAGTATCCATTCTCTGAAGGATTTCCATGTGGATTTCAATTCATATTACGAGAAGATTTATTCAGCTGATCTTATTCTTGATAATTGTTGTAAAGAATCTGCATTTCACACCAAGCATTCAGTTAGTATTCCTTCCGATTGTGAAAATGTTGGTGATAATCATATTGCAGACACATTTGTCAGTGATTCAAATGTCTCTTATAGTTATGACTATAGGATTAAGGATGCTTCATATTTTGATAAAGAAATTACTGATATGAATTCAGTATCCCAAGAGCTTCAGAGGCAGCTGATCTTGCCTTTACCACTGATATACATCATTCTTGATTTGGAATCTGCAGCAGATATCAAACAATCCATGATTAATATAGAAATCAGTCTTCAACCATGTTCAGATTTACAGATAGTTGAAAGTGCCAGCCTGTATGGGAAAGAGAATATACAGAAATTTTCTGATTTTCAGCACCAACAACAGGAAGAGGTTTTTATTTACAGCTTCGTTGATCCTTTTGCTGATTATTTCGATTCTTTGAGTAAAACATATGTCAATCTGTTTTTGAAGGAAGGTTGGTTCTACTGCCATGGAAAACTCCATTTCTGTATGTTATGGTTCCTAATATTGTTCAAGTCAAGATCTAGCATGATGCCTGTAAATAAATTTCTTACATGGCTTCATTGGACTTGCATGAGTTTACCTGATTAAGAAGCAGTGCAAAGTGTTAGTGTAGGAATAGGCAAAAAGAAAATAAGCTCCCCATACGAGCAGTTAGATCCTTTCAATTATTGGTTGTTGAATAAACAGACAATCTACAGGCAGGTTTTAAGTTTTCATGGTGAAAGCTGAAACAGGGCAGAACGCTACAACAATAGGGATTTCTCTTCTAATGGCAAACAATTTTTTGAGAGGCATGTCTTAAAACCTTCAAGAGGTTATGGGTCAGACACTCATTACAGAGGACAAAATATCCACAATACATATGAGTCAAATAGGTGCATTTAGAGATAATTGGTTCAGACCTGGTGGAATGTCTGGGGAGCTGCCAAACAGAGGAAAGCAAATACAAAGAACAAGCATCTTGAGCTAGAGGAGTAGATTACCAAATGGGAGGCAGAAGATGTTCAGAAGATAAGGGAGAAAGGTCTGCATGTTGAAAAAGAATGTTCCATTGAGCAGGAAGCTTCAGTTGGAAACTTAGATCAAAAGTCAAGGTTACAAATCAAGGAAGAACATAACTCTTTTGATAAAGATTCTCATCTGGACCAACATCAGAATGAACCCTTATCCTATTCAAAATCCCTCAGACTATTATAGTGAACATATTTCAGGTCAAGGTAGCACATCTTACCCTTGTAGATCTTCTGTGTCATGGAAGGAGCATTCTATTGGTGCTCCAGGACCCAGGTTTTCGCATGTAAAGACCATTTTGAGAAATCTTCCAAGTGACTCAGTGAATGCAGGAAAATACCAGTTGTTTTAACAAAGTGGAGGCCTTGCACATTTCTGTTCTCAAACTGGTAGTTAAAGCCTCAGATTTTATGATGCCGTGAACTAGCATCAATTCAAGGGTTTGTGGATATTGCATTTCATTATCTCAATTTGAGGCTTGGATAAGTGCCAATGATGTTGGATACGGAAATGCCTTGTCTGGTTTGTAAATGGACCTGCAGAAGATGCCTTCAACCTAGCCATAAATGGTAATATAAGGAAGGTCCTTAGCCACCGAAAGTTTTTCCCATGTTCAAATCTATAAAAATCTTGTTTCCGCACACGCCCAAAATGTCAAACGAGCCTGCTGATCATTGCTATCTGCCAAAAATCACGACTATTAGTGAATATTTCTTGGTCATTGTTGTAGTTGGTTGTGAAATTTTTGCCTAAAAATCCTCTATATGCTTGGGTTGTCAGTCATCGTTGAGTTGAGTATGGCTTAGAATTTCATGGGTGATTATGTCATAACCAATTTAAGATTGTATGCGGATCTTATGGAGAATGATCATGAGTGCTCTGATGTCATAATTAATTGGGAAACCTATAGCTATAAGTGCTGTTCAAGACAATGATTCGAAAGTTCCTTCATCCAGTTTACAATCTCTTGATCCTGCGATGAATAGCCAGTCCGGGTTATTGAATATTCAGCAGACGTTACTGAGACAAAAGATAGAGGCATTGTAGCATGAGCTACCATCTGTTTTACAATTACAGACTTCTCTCAGTTCAATCCCCAGGGCTTTCACGAGCCTAATGTGTCAACTCTCCCTGCTCAGCTCAAAGACGACAGTGTTCTAGATCCTTGGCCATGAGAGAAGAACGCAACAAAGAAGATTTCCTAGATGAATCTGATCTGAGCGCACCGTCATCTCTAGCTAGCTCAGAAAAAAGTTTTGACAGTGCCTCACCTAAGTCTAATTTTCTTGCGAGATTCAAATGCCTCTATAAGGCATCTGCATTGCATCAGGAAGATTCAAAAGAGTCAATACGCTTATCTCTCGGGCATGATTTGAAATCTGCATTTCCTAAATCCCCAAAACGATCTAAGACAAGTATCAATGCTTGGAGACTGATAAAGTTGACCACAGATGAAGCAATGAAAGCAGCAGGTCGGGTATTGTTTACTTCCATTCCTCAGTTTTCTATTTACACATGGGATCAAATGCAATGATCTTTACGCCTTCAACCTTGATGCTATATTATTTGGGCTATTGTAGCTGGAATTGGATATGCTGTTGATTATCTAAAATCTCATAACTTGAAATATCTTGTCAACCAAGTTTTAATGTGGTTCATGATTGTTGTGAAAAGTTTTGTTCTGTTGTCACTGTGGATTTTTTTCATCCCTGTTCTTATTGGACTATTATTTAAGCTATTGGTGATAGTGCCTTTACGTGTACCTGTCAATGAAAGCTCGGTGTTCCTTCTCTATCAAGATTGGGCCTTGGGACTCATATTTTTCAAGATCTAGACAAGACTGGTAATGCTAAGTCGAATGGCACCATTGGTAGATCCATATACTTTAATTGATGAATAGGATGTGATCCTGCATATCACTTCCTTGCAGAGTTACAGGGGAAGGAGCAGAATGTTGATTGTTTAAATCACAACAAAGACATGCCCATCAGCAACAATGAAGGGATGTCAATCATGATTCTCTTAATGGAGTATCTAATGGCATAAATTCTGAGAACATGCTATGACAGTCAACAAGAAAATGCCATGCCAACTAAAATTTTTGAGGAGCGCCTGAAACATCCACACCAAAGAGATGGGGATTCACCTGGACAGCTTCTTGATACAAACAGAACTGCTCTGCTCAAGCTGTATCTAATCCTTTTGGGATGTTACTGCAGCGCAACAGCAAGTTCAAGCTTGATCTCAACAAATGGGTGTTAACGCCCAGGAAAACAAGAATGATGTTAATGTAGTTTTGAATCAAAGATCCCTTATCACAGATCCATCTCTTTTTGGACTCCCAGGAGCCGTGCAACCAAAATCCAATATATTAAATCCAGGTATGAATCAAGGGGGGATGGCTTACCACTTAAAGGCTGGCCATTAGTTAGTATTGATCAGTTTTGATCAAGTTTAGTACAGCAAGGGAAAAAATCCCTCATGCAGCCACCTCAATAGCTTCATCAGTTCCAGCTTCTATCTATACAGACCAGATAGTTAGGAATGAAAGTGAACTTCTAACTACAGTACAGCATTTACCAGTTCTTTATGTTCCATATGCAACTAAGGACAGTGACACAGGCAGTGTATTAGTTCATAATCCTTTGCAGAATGGTATATTTACTACATCTGAAGGCCGTATGGAACTGCAAGAAGATGCAGTAGAAGGAGAGGAGCAGGATATTAAATGAAAGGCTGTTGTTGACAGAAAGAAGGGAGTTTTCTCTAAGAATCCTCGAAACTAAATGCAACCACGCAGGTAAATAAATCTTTAAAATTTTGATTTTTGACAGTGCTTTGATTTGCGGTGGTTTAGGCGAGCCCAAGAGCGCTCATTAACCACCGAAAGTGGGCCCTTTTGGTGGATAAGGCGTTTAAAACTCAATACGCTTAACCATCGAAAGTTGTATCTATCAAATCATTCAAATTTTTGCCCAGATTCCAGATTTTCGGGTTAGAATGGCACGATATCCTGAAAAAGTTGATTATGAATTATTCCATCAAATCCAAAGGCTATTTTGGGAAAGGCAAGTCAAAAGAGCAGTTTTTGACTAAGTTTTGGTTAGTTTGATGAAGCAAAATATCAGGGATCACACGACACGATCCATAAAAGGTTTGCAGAGACATGGCTGCAACCGACAACACCCTCCATTGGTGGCTTCACAACCTGAATTTTTATTATTACTGCAAACTTGTCGGTGGCTTCTTTATAATTGTCCACACAATCCAGTGTATTTTTGGTTTACTGTAGTCCTTGATCCTACTTCTATACCTTATGTAAATGCTATTGGTGGTGCAGCTTGTTTTCCTCATTGTGTTTCTGGAAGGCTGAAATATGCAAACAGTGAAAATCTTCATGATGGAAGATAGTTATGGTGGATGTGCCTATTGACCTCATACTGAGAATTGGAAGCGTTGCAAACAGAGAGAGGAGCTTCGTCTAGCAAACCCTGAGGTCTTTGTACTCTTGCAGGTAATCGAGATTCATTAAGTTTTGTGGGTAAGTTTCTGTTTTCAGTGGTTTAGGAGAGCCCATGTGTGCGCTCATTAACCAACGAAAAGGCTGAATGACTCCATGGCCCAATAATAAAGGCAATAGGTCTGCTAGGTTCTTGGAAACCTCGCAGGGAGGTCTCCATCCCAGTTGGAGCCAGATGTTAACGACAAAAAATGCATTGTCATTTTTGAAAAAATGATGCCTAATATTGTAACGAAAATTTTTCTAGCTTCCCTAGCTCCAAATACAAATATGATTGCACCATTGGAAAGCTTATGATCTTTAGTTAAAAATCAACTATTTGAACGTGAAAAACGGACATTCCACGGCTGAGAAAATTGATTTTTCCCAAAGGCATATTTTTTTGGAAATTCTGACTTTCGGTGGTTTAGGCGAGCCTCCAATGTGCTCATTAACCACCGAAAGAGGCGCTTTCGGTGGATAACTCACCCAGAAACTTTCCCAGTAACCACCAAAAGCTTGTGTGTCCAGAATTGAACGATTTTTTGCACAAATAAAGGATTTTTGATATGAAAAGATTTAAGATCTTTTTGAATGAATGATTGATGAATTATCAAGTCTATTCCAGCAGCTATTTTTGACAAATCATGGAGGAAAGAATTATTTTAAAGGCCTATGGCCATCTTTGATTAAGACAGAAAAGCAGGGCACTTGGCCACATTAGAAAATTCGACTTAGTCTCTATTTGAAAGTCATCATATAGCCTTGGGAGGTTGTTCTACACTAGACCAACAACCAACAGAGAGAAATTTGGGATTGTCCTCATTTTGGGGAAGCATCCCACTTCTTTTGCAACTGAATTTTGACTTACTATTTTTAGTATATCTGATCCTTGTTTTTAGGATCTCATAAATGTTTTGTAATGCTATAAAGCTTAGGATAGAAGAGGAACCAAGGGTTCGATTTTGAGTACTATGATGCTACCACTGTAATGAGAAGACTTATTCTTATTTTATAGAAAATTGCAAGCTTCCTTCAGTTGTGTTGTTAGATCTTTCTCCTCTGTTCTCTGATAGCTTATGAGTGAAAGTTCTTTATTGATGCTCATTTAATCTGCTTGTGACTGTCATCTCACTGGTTGATTGTTTTAGCTGATTATCATAAGTTATTTTCTTGGTTATTAAACCCATTGTGCTTGTTTGTATGAAGTATAATCTGGTTCAATAGCTGTTTTCTTTCCCCCATTTAATCAAACCTTGTCTGACCGCATTGCTAGAATGCCTTGTGAGATTTTGTATTTCTAGACAGTCTTGAAAACACAGTCCAGCCCCTAGATATTCATCTTGATCCACAAAACACACCATTATTTAGAAAACATTTCCCAAAAAGAGTGAGTTACCAGGCATCTCCGACTTATAGCCTAGGAGAGTTTCCTGGAGTGATAACACAATCCACAAAAGGGGATTTGGTCATTTACAATGCCCGACATGATGAATCCACAAAATGGGATTGATATAATGAATAATACATCAATAATAAATAGAATACTCTTTGCAGTTACAATATTTCAACATTTTACAGTTTCAACTTATTTCCTTATTGAATAGAAAACCAATTTTACTGTATCTTTGTTATTTTGTGTTAAGAATCTTTTAATAATTTGTAGTCATTTATTCCTACTCATAAAATATGGATCAGTGACATAAGAGCATTCTTATTCTTGTCGTCTGAAAGCATGTCCCCAATGAGGTCAGAGTATAAAGAATTGGCTCTCATGCTTGTTTCTCTTGAGGACCAAAACTCTCACACTCCCAAGCGACCTCTCATGGTAGGAGAAAAAAAAATGATGGGACAAGAGATCCTTTAAAAAAATTTCTTGAGGAATCCCTCACACAACAGAGGAACAAGATGATGAATAGTTTTGTGAAAATCCTTCGGTGACTACCAACAGGTGATGCATCTTCTTTGAGCAGAGGCATCGCCCCCTTCAAGGTATAAATAAACTTTGTCATTCCTATATTTGAAGGTTAGATAGATGCAAATGGTGTATGTTAGAACTCTATAATTTTCCCAAGGCTATGGATGGAGTCACAAAGGTAACATAAAACCACTTGGACTCTGGATCTATTCCTCCAAGACTCAGAGAGGGCTCTCTCTGTCTGACCTAGCTTTGTTTTAGATTTTAGCTGTTAGGATAGTTATAAAGTGAAGAATTTGTTTTATATTTGAGAGGTTTGGATGAAGGACTTGTTAGCGCCAATTATTGCAAGGGGGTGTTTCTCTCCGATTTTAGGCCCTTGGTGTAAAGGCGTAGAAATGGGGTTTAAAAACCCATCAAATGCATTTTATTCAAAGGCCGCAGTCATGAGAACCAATCACAGCACAAAGAAGAAGTCCATTTTCGGCTTGAAATCAAGCGAGTGGGCATTTTGTTTTCAACGGTGAGGATCCATAGATGGAGTAGATCGATGGTCATCGGGTAAGCTTGAGTCATGAAGCTGCATAAGGTTTAGTGCATGGGCTCATCTCTTATGGCCCAAAACGCAAAATGACTAGCCATTTTGACATTCCAGCTACTGGGACTTCAAAATACAAGGGGTCGCTCCTCCACTTTATCTGGAATCGCCGAAACCCAAAATGTGAAATGTAAAATCCCCCTAGGAGTTGGTTCGACATTCTGGCTACCAGGAATTTAAAAGATAAGGGGTCGCTCCTCCACTGCATCAGGAATCACCAAAACCCAAAACTTGAAATGTAAAAGCCCCCTAGGAGCCGTTTCGGCATTCCGTCTACTGGGACTTTGAAAGACAAGGGGTCACTCCTCCACTTCATCGGGAATTGTCGAAACCTGAAACGTGAAATGTAAAAGCCCCCCAAGAGACTTTCGACATTCTGGCTATTGGGACTTTGAAATACAAGGGGTCACTCCTCCACTGCATCGAGAATCACCAAAACCCGAAACACTAAATGTAAAATCCCCTCAGGAGACGTTTCGACATTCTGGCTACTGGGACTTCAAAAGACATGGGGTTGTTTCTGCATTGCATTTCGAAACCCCAAAACATCAGATGCAAAAGACTCCTTGAAGACATTTGCATGGCCCTGTGGTTACGTTGAGAGTGAAAACTGAAGAAATGAAGTCTGGCCTCCAAGATTTGGAAAACCAACACGTGGTCACTCTCTATGTATTAAGTCTCGGCCACCCTCTATGGAAGAAGCAGTTAATGAATATTGAGCATGTGGTTGAGACCTCAACTCAACCCAAAAATGGAAGGCATGGCAAGGGTCAGAAGTAGTCAGTTCATGGTACTTCGATGGATAGTTTCCCTACAGAAGCCATGTCGTCTGAAGCAGTGTCAGACAAGAAGTTGCATGTACAGTCTAAAGGAAGATCATGCGCACATAAAGCCTTAAATGAGGTAGCTTAGCTACCCTCCTGTGGCTAAGGAGGTGAATGGCTCTGTGTATATAGACTGAGTTTTCATATTTTGTAAAGGATGGATGGTAGAGAAGATCTCCCAACTGTAATGTTTTAATGAAGCACTGGTTTTCCAAGCTATGTATCTATATATGAAACTTCCCTGTTTAATGTAAGGTAGCTCTCTTTTTCATATTGTTTCAACCTCATACTGAAAGGGTTCATGATTGATTTATTCACATGAATAGTCATGACTATGTTATCATAAAGGATTTATTATAACATTGTTATGTTCTTTTAGTGTTTATTCTTTTGAATATAATAAGTTCTTGTGTTCAAAGTTTTCTTCTACAAGCTATTGAAAGCCTGATGCCTACAACAACCCTTCATATTTATTCACAGAAGTCTTCCTCCTACTCACCCTTATTACAACTTACTGTCTAAAGTTGAACCAAGACTTGATCTGCTTGTGAATGCCTGGCCTAGTTTCTGAGTTAGAACGATATTGTTCTGAGTTTACTTCCATTCATCACCCTTTATCAATAAATAGTGACATAAACTGATGGGTCTCAAGCTTACTCCTGCTGCAATCTAGGAGTGACCTCTAACGCCAACATTTCTGGTGTCGTTGTCGGGGACGAAGTTGAAAATTTTCCCTGGAATCGAACGACATCGATTCTTTGATTTTGAAGGTGCATCAGGCATCAGATCCCTACGAGATTTCTACTATGCACCTGGCGACTCCATTGTTAAGACTCCACTGTGGAAAACCTACTATTTCAGTTGTGGCTTCCAGAGGTAGACACGCGCGGTCCCATCCACAACTGCCTCTAGCTACACCTGAAGTTGATATGGAGGCAATTATCAGAAAAGGAAAGGCCTCTTAAGGAGAAACTTCCACCACTGAACCAAGTAATTTTCCATCTCCTTCTGTAGAAAATCCATTTTCTTCTTCTTATCTTCCTAGCAGATCTTTTTCCGAAGTATCTTGTTTCCTAAATTTTGGAAGTGTTCCTGTTGATTTTTCCCCTCCAAGTCTGGGATTGGAAAGAGAAATCCTTGTCACTCCCCTCTCCCCTTCAGTTGTACCTTGGCATAGACCTAGGACCACAGAATATTTCCCCACCCCTAGATTTACCACCCCTCCTCTTATTACTATTGCTACTACTACACAGAGAGAAGAATCTGCTGACTCAAACCCCTTAGCCTTCTCTCTGAATTCCCCACTGTTCCCCCTTCCACCTGGAAGCTCATTTCCAGTATCCCCCGTTTGATCTCCTTCTCCTTCGATTTATCCTCCACCTAATATTCCTATGATAGGAGAAAATCCCCCCATGACCAGAATGGAGGCTATAATAGCTGCTAGGTATGATCCCCTTTTGTTACCTTAGCCTCTCAATGCCCTCCCAGCAGATGGCTACCTTAAGCAGCAACCCAAGTTTACAGGTGAAGGGGTCATAGCTGCAGAAGAACACCTTGAAGCATTTTACAGTTTTACAGATGATCATGTTATCATGCATGCAGACATATGAATGAGGATTTTTGTTCATAGCCTTGAAGGCGAGGCTAGAAAGTGGTTTAGGGCCCTGCCTCCTGGATCTATCGATGAGATTGAGGCTTTGGATAATGCCTTTTTGAGACAATGGGGAGACAAAAAATACTTCGTGTATTACATGACARAGTTCGGGGCTTTGAAGAGAAAGGAAGGAGATTCTATCTCTAATTTCTCCAAGAGATTCAATAAAATGTACAATAAGATCCTCGCTGAAATAAAGCCCTCAGAAGCCTCTGCTAAGATCACTTATGYTGGCGCTTTTGATCCTGATTTTTGCCTTCTGTTGAGGGAAAGGAGAGCCACTACTCTGCCTCACATGTAGGATGCAGCCGTGGAAGTAGAATCTAACATATTGGTTGTTGACTGACTCAGGAATAAGGATGATAGAGACATATCTAGGAAGAGACATGAAGCCTCCCCATCCAATTCCTCTCTCCTTCCCCTTCAGACGGACAAGGTAACTAAAGTGCTAAAATCGCTTTTGTCTAGACTAGAAAGGTGGGAGTTAGAAGGGAAGCCCATGTACAAAAATACCCAAAATACCGATAACAGAGGCTTCAGGAGGCCTAGCAACAATGTGCCATAGGATTTGCCAAGAGAACAAAGAAGCAAATATAGAGATGATCATAGGATTCAAACCCCTCTCCAAAATAACCTAGTTGCTCATGAGGAAGGAGAGGAGATAGATGGGCTCGACCCTGGAATTCACTGTATTGAAGACACTTCCCCTTTTCCACATTTGACCCAATATTCATATGAAGGATCCCTTATGAACATTCAAATCAATGAGTGGAGTAAAGGGGAAAAGGTCAACAACACTCCTAACAGATATCATCTTAGGTCAAAGAAGAAAGAAGGGAATTTTGATAGCCATGATCAGCCCCTCATAGCGGAAAGACCTGCTAAACCTATAACAATCACTGCTAAAGAAACGAAAACTCATAATACTTCGCTAACAACCAAAGAAACTGTCTCTGAGGTAAGGGAAGCTTCTAAGCCTCTTTCCTCCTTTAGTTTTCAGCACAAAATTCAAAAAATTAGAATTCCCGTACCCCTCTCAGAACTAGTTAAAAATGAAGTTTTCAAAAGGTCCCTCTCCAAACTGCTACAATCTGAGTCCCCCTAGCCTTCCACAGACTTATTAAATCTTCAAGATGAAAAGATAGAAGTCATACTAGGTCCTATGGTAGAATACAGAGATGATTCATCCCCTCCCTTCTACACATCCCTGAACATACATGATAAGGTGTTGAATAATTGCCTCATGGATTCAAGAGCTTCCCACAACCTTATGCCCAAAATAGTCATGGAAGAATTGGGATTGGAAGTAACAAAGGCTTATCACAATTTATACTCTTTTGATTCAAGGAGGGTGCAATGCCTTGGAGTCATCAAAGACTTGGTGGTCTCTTTATTTCAGCTTCCAATGAAGAATGTGGTCATGGACATTGTAGTAGCTGATGTTCCCCCCAAGTTCGACATGTTGTTGTCAAGATCTTGGATTAAAAAACTTGGAGGAACATTATAGATGGATTTCACATATTCCACCATTCCAGTCTTTGGAGGGGAACACAGGAGGTTGTACAGAGAAGCTTAGTTGGCCTACATTGTTAGTGATGAAGCAGACCCCACCAATCATCCTATCTTTGCACTTGACACTGATTTGGGGTCTAGTTTATTCCAGCTCACTAATACTCTCGAAGCCCCTTTTCAAATAAAAAAGCAACCCATATTTAATCATGAGATACCTCCTCCAACCACCTCTGTTTGGAAGATGTTCTTTGACGGAGCTTCTTCTAGCGAAGGCACTGGCGCTGGAGTATTTTTTGTGTCACCTTGTCAAGAAATCATATCCCTGTCACACAAGCTAGAATTTGAAGCTACCAATAATGTGGTAGAATATGAAGCTCTTGTTCTAGGTATAAGGGCTACAAAAGAAATGGGAATTGAGGAGGTAGTAGTGTTCGGAGATGCTGAGGTGATAATCCAACAAGTCAGAAATGCTTATTGGGCTAAGCATCCTCGACTCAGGGGTTACAGAAATGAGGTGTGGGACCTGATTGATAATTTCTTCTCAGCTTTCAACATTTATTTTATTCCAAGAAAAGAAAATACTTTGGCCAATTCCTTAGTTGTCTCAGCTAGTCTTTTCAGGATCCCTCTGTCGCCTAAGATCAAATATGATGTCGAGATAAGATATAGGCCATCTGTCCTGGACAATATCAAGCATTAGAAGGTATTCGAAGACGATCTTGAAATCAAAAAATTTCTTCAATCTGTTGATGAATTTTCTGCATTGCACATTGATTAGGATCCTGATCTCGAAAGTCCCCCTCACCCTAATATATTTTTAAATAAAATTGCTAATCACCATATTATTCATTTGCCTAGCAATCACATTCTGAAGGGACTAGTCCCTTTAGAAATATTGTTCGATGGAAATAATGTGGCAGTAAAGGGTAGGTTTTAAAATGGAGATGTTGATACAACGGAGTGCAACATCGACACACAAGAGGAGCCTAAGTTTGTCAAGTTGTCAAGAAGTTTGACCAAAGAATAGAGGGATGAATATACCGAGTTATTAAGAGAATTTTCTGATGTGTTTGCATGGACCTATGAAGACCTTAAGACATATGACACATTTTCCATTGAACACAAGATCCCACTGAAAGGAGAGGCTAATCCATTTAGGCAGAAGTTAAGATAGATAAATCCCATGTTGTTGCCTATCATGGAGAGAGAAGTGAAAAATTTGTTAGACGCCCAAATCATTGTCCCCTTGAGATATTCTGAGTGGGTGGCCAATTTTCTCTCGGTGAGGAAGAAAAGTGGAGAAATCAGGCTCTATGTTGATTTTAGGAACCTGAACAGGAGCTCAAAGAAAGACAACTATCCCTTGCCCAACATGGAACACATATTACAGAGGGTAACTAGTGCATCTAGGATATCCACGATTCATGGTTTTTCTGGATATAATAAGATATCAGTCATGCCTAAGTATAGAGAAAAAAACAACTTTCACCACTCCTTGGGGCACATTCATGTTTGCCAAAATTCCTTTTGGCTTAATGAATAAAGGAGAAACATTTCAGTGAGCTATGGACATAGCCTTCATCAGGGAGAAAGATTATTTTGTGGTGATCTATCTGGATGACATCACAATCTTTTCCAGGTCTAATAAAGAGCACCGGTGTCACTTGAGGAAAGTTTTTTGGAAATGCTGGAGGGTTGGCCTTTCATTAAATCCCAAGAAATCTTTGTTTTCTATGAAGGAGGGGAAGTTGTTAGGCCATATAGTATCAGCATAGGGAGTGAGAATTGATCCCAGTAGGGTAGAATCAATTCAGACCTTGTCACTTCCCAGGTCTAGAAAGGAAGTTCAGGCTTTTTTAAGGAAGATTAACTTTCTGAGGAGGTTCGTCTCAAATTTTGCTGAGTTGGTGAAACACATCACAACCATGATCAGAAAGGGAAATGAATTAAAATGGACTGTGAACCCAATGAATATTTTGTCCAAATAAAAAAGGCATTAACTGAGGAACCTGTGCTGATCAATCTTGATTATTCCAAGGATTTCCTAATTTTTTCTTTTGCTTCTTTTGATACAGTAGTAGTAGTCTTATTTCAGAAAAATGAGGAAGGGCGAGAGAAACCCATTTATTTCTTCAGTAAGGAATTAAGAGATGCAGAAACCAGGTATGAGATCATGGAGAAGTAGGCCTATGCCTTGGTGAAAGCTCTCAAAGATTTCAGAGACTATGTCTTGCACTCAAGAGTGACTACATATGTTCCTTCAGCCTCTGTGAAAGACATCCTTATACAACCTGACATAGATGGGAGAAGAGGTAAATGGATTGCCAAGATCCTTGAGTTTGACCTGAAGATAAATCCCACCAAGTTGGTTAAAGGGAAGGGATTAGCCAAGCTGTTGGATGAATCTAATTGAAAGGCCTTGGGGGTTAGCTTCATCATTTCTTTCTTAGGAAATCAACAAGTTGAGTTATCCAACAAAATCTCTTAGGATGGATTATCACTAGAAAAATGCACCTGGTACAGAGACAATTTGTACTTTCTGCAAGATTTGAAGCCTCCTAATGGAATGGGAAAAAGCAAGGTAAGAGCTTTAAAGCTCAAGGTAGTCATATATTTCCTTATTGACCAAGTCTTGCACTGGAGAGACCCTTTAGGGGTGTTTATGAGGTGTCTAAACCCACAGGAATCCCAGAGAGTTATGTTTGATTTCCATAGTGGCCTTTGTGAAGGGAATCATTTCTGGAAGACCACAACTCACAAAATTCTTAGGGATAGGTACTACTGGCCCACCTTATTCACTAATTTTTGTAGATAAGTTAGAGATTGCATCAAATGCCAAAGATTCTCAGAAAAGCAACAACTCAAATCTTTGCCACTGAAGCATGTAATATCTTTAGCACCCTTTCAACAGTGGGGGTTGGACTTCATTGGAGAAATTATTCCTCCTTCAAGTGGCCAACACAGATGGATCCTAACTGCAACAGACTATTTCACAGAGTGGATAGAAGCTGCCCCCACTAGGAGTGCTTCACACAAGGTAATTATCAGCTTCTTGGAGGATATCATAGCCAGATTTGGCTGTCCTAGCAGGATTGTCACTGATAATGCTACTTCTTTCAAGTCTGATCCTCTGGTTAAGTTCTGTGAGCAGTTCGAGATTTCACTAATTCAGTACACTCCCTATTATCCTCAAGGAAATGGACTGGTAGATTCTTCCAATAAAATTCTAATCAAACTCATTAAAATATTATTGGAGGACAATAAGAGGGCCTGAGATTAAAAGTTCAAATTCACTCTATGGGCCGATCGAGTGACAACAAAGAAGTCCCTGGGCACCTCACCTTTTCAACTTGTTTATGGGATGGAGGTTGTGTTTCCCACTCAACTTGCGTTACCTGTAGCAAAATTATTTCAAGATAATGAAGGAGAGCCACACCATATGGTTAGAAGAATTCATCAAGTGGTGGAAGTGCAACAGGTCAGGGACCAGGTAATGGACATATATCATAGTCATTAGTAGAAGATCAAGCAGGCCTTTGACAGGAAGGTCAGGAAGAAGGAGTTCGAGCTGGGAGATTTGGTGCTTAAGTGGGATTCGCCTAGGAATGATAGGGGAAAACACAACAAGTTTGATGCCCTCTGGATCGGGCCCTTCAAAATATCTAAAGTATTCTTAAATAGCATGTATAGGTTCCATGATTTGGAGGGTGAAGAAGTTTTAACGGTCCAGTAAATGGGCATTTCTTGAAGAAATGTTTTGTTTGAGCCTTAGACGGCTCCTCTGTCTTTTGTAAATATTGTTTTTCTGCTTATTTTCGGCTTAATAAACAACTCCGTAGCCCAATAGAAGGCAAATGGAACTACAGAAGGAGTTCTTAGAGCATCGTAGGGACAACTCTATCCTCCATGGATCCTAATGTTAGTGCCAATTATTGCAAGGGGGCGTTTCTCTCCAATTTCAGGCCCTTGGTGTAAAGACATAGAAATTGGGTTTAAAAACCCATCAAATGTGCTTTATTCAAAGGTCGTAGTCATGAGCACCAAGCTCAACACATAGAAGAACTCCATTTTTGGCTTAAAATCAAGCGAGCAGGCATTTTTTTTTCAATGGCAAGGATCCATAGATGCAACAGAAAGATGGTCATCAGGTAAGCTTGAGTTGCGGAGATGCACAAGGTTTAGTGCATGGGCTCATATCTTATGTCCAAAAGCATGAAATGACTAGCCATTCAGGCTACCGGGACTTCAAAATATAAGGGGTCGCTCCTCCACTACATTGGGAATTACCGAAACCAAAAACGTGAAATGTAAAAGCCCCCTAGGAGTCGTTTCGGCATTCCAGCTACTAAGACTTTGAAATACAAGGGGTCTCTCCTCCACTGCATCAGGAATCACCAAAACCCAAAACAAAAAATGTAAAAGCCCCCCAAAATCCATTTCGACATTCCGACTACTGGGACTTTGAAAGACAAGGGGTCGCTCCTCCACTGCATCGGGAATCACCGAAACTCGAAATGCAAAATGTAAAATCCCCCTAGGAGCCGTTTCGACATTACGACTATAGGGAATTTGAAATACAAGGGGGGCACTCCTCCACTGTATCGGGAATCATCAAAACCCAAAACGTGAAATGTAAAATCCCCCCAGAAGCCATTTCAACATTTTGGCTATTGGGACTTCAAAAGACACAGGGTCGTTTCTCCATTGCATTTTGAAACCTAAAAACATGAGATGTGAAATCCTCCTTGAAGATAGTTTCATGGCCCTGTGGTTACGTTGAGAGTGAAACCTGAAGAAATGAAGGTTGGCCTCTAAGCTTTGGAAAACTGACATGTGGTCACTCTCTATGTATTCAGTCTCGGCCACCCTCCATGGAGGAAGCAGTTAATGAATATTGAGCAGGTGGTTGAGACCTCAACTCAACCCATTAATGGAAGGCATGGGAAGGGTCAGAAGCAGTCAGTTCGTGGTACTTCGATGGATAGTTTCCCTGCAGAAGCCATGTCGTCTAAAGCAGTGTCAGAAAAGAAGTTGCATGTACAGTCTGAAGGAATATCATGCGCATGTAAAGACTTAAATGAGGTAGCCCAGCTACCCTCCTGGGGCTAAGAAGGCGAATGGATCTGAGTATATAGACTGAGTTTTCAGATTTTGTAAAGGATGGATGGTAGAGCAAAGCTCCCAACTGTAATGTTTTAATGAATCACTGGTTTTCCTGGCTATGTATCTGTATATGAAATTTCCTTGTTTAATGTAAGGCATCCCTCATTTTCATCTTGTTTTGATCTCATACTGAAAGGGTTCATGATTGATTGATTCACATGAATCGTCATGACTCTGTTATGATAAAGGATTTATTATAACGTTGTTATGTTCTTTTAGTGTTTATGCTTTTGAATATAATAAATTCTTGTGTTCAAAGTTTTCCTCTACAGGATGTTGGAAGCCTGATGCCTACAACATCCCTTCACATTTCTTCACAAAAGTCTTCCTCCTACTCACCCTTATTACAACTTATTGTCTGAAGTTGAACCAAGACCTGATTTGCTTGTGCATGCCTGGCCTAGTTTCTAAGTTAGAATGATATTGTTCTGATTTTACTTCCATTCATCACCCTTTATCAAAAAATAGTGACATAAACTGATGGGCCTCAAGCTTACTCCTGCTGCAATCTAGGAGTGACCACTTGTCTTTCAAAGTCCTCGTAGCCTGAATGCCAAAACATCTCTTGGGGGGATTTTACATTTCACATTTCAGGTTTCGGCAATTCCTGATGCAGTGGAGGAGTGACCCCTTGTATTTCAAAGTCTCGATAGCCGGAATGTCGAAATGACTCCTGGGGGGCTTTTACATTTTTCATTTCAGGTTTTGGCGATTCTCGATGCAGTGGAGGAGAGACCCCTTTTATTTTGAAGTCTCGGTAGCGAGAATGCCGAAATGGCTAGTCATTTCACATTTTTCACCATAAGAGATGAGACCATGCTCTAAACCTCGTGCAGCTACGCAAATCAAGCTTACCCAATGACTGTCGATCTGCTCCATCTATGGATCCTCGCTGTTGAAAACAAAATGCCCGCTCGCTTGATCTTAAGCCCAAAATGGACTTCTTCTGTGTGTTGTTCTTGGTGCTCATGACTGCGGCTTTTGAATAAAACGCATTTGATGGGTTTTTAAACCCCATTTCTACGCCTTTACATGAAGGGCCTAAAATCGGAGAGAAACACCCCCTTGAAATAATTGGCACTAACAGGATGAATGGGGTCAAAGGGGAGAGATCCACTGAACAGAGGAGAAATTAAGAATTCCTTTGCAAATATTGGAATGAATAACATAGATATTATTGAAAAATTAGACACAGAGTATGCATACATAAATTATACTCTATTAATTTCTTTCAATATAAAGAAATGAAAGTGCATGAAAGATAACAGGAAAATAACTGAAAATAGAAAGGGAACACACCACCAATGCTTCTACATGAGAATCCTATAAATGCACTTCTCTATTACTGGTTGATCCTAAAAATATTGCACAATAGATCATTGGGATCCNNNNAAAAATGCTTAAATAATAAAACAATACTCAAACTATTTTAATTTTGCTGGAACTACAATCCCACAAAATGATAAAAAATAGAATACAAAAATAAGCAAAGCAGCAATAGCATGAGGAAAAGATATCGGATCCTTTAATTATGGAAATGTATGGTCATCTGTGAAAATGAAATCCCATTCCAAAGGCTTCCACTTGGATGATCTGCCTCAAATTTGTTGTCTTCAATATGTATTTGATTTAATATTTAACTTGTTGTTCTACTGCATGTGCCTTTAGCTACTCTATAATCCATAAAGTCAGAGATTTGATCTCATGTTTGCCAGCACTCGAAAATATGGAAAAGATTGCTTAATTTCCAAATGTTCTTATCTCCTCTAACTACCTGATGATTTTTTGTGGAACTGAATTTGTTGTGATGTTCAAAACTAGTTGAGAAATCTTCCAGACCATAGCTAGGAGAAGTACAAACCAACCCTTTTCTAGATTCTGTTGTGATTTAATCCCCAGCCATGACAATAGGGCGCTCCTTATTTCTAATGGGTGTATATACCTTAAATACTCAATATTTGAACCTAGAAATGTTCCCTTAACTTGAATATTGACCCTCCACTTAGATTGTAGAGTGGAAATGTGTTCTTCTTTGTAACATATCCACTATCATAATTTAAAATTTTTGGGTTAATTTCCCACAAAATTGCCTTAGCGAAATGCCAATCCCTGGTTCACTATCGGGATTCAGGGTTTCTAATGTCAAAACTCATTCACCCCCATGACTCGCGATCCTCCAAATCCTGATGCGCTCCTTATGCATTAAGTCCCCAGGCCAAGCCTGTGGTTTACTGCCTTTACGACCGTGGTCTTACCTTCTGTACAGGCTACTCCTATCGGAGTTTCAGGATTTCCGTTGTCGTAATTCACGAGTTCTCAAAACTTGCAGTTCTCCGATCCCCGATATGCTCCTAACGCATTAGCCCTCTATGCTATACAGTAGTCTATGTGACCACTTACCATAATACCACCACCGTATAACCTCCCATCGGGACTACGGCGTTTGTGATGACGCAAAACACATGTCCACGGGAATTGCGAATTTCCGATTCGCGACGCGCCTTTCTGATCACGCTAGCCCCACTGGTTTAGCCCCTGGTCCACATGACCAACTCCGTGATCACTACCTTGTCCCCATCAGGGCTACGGGGTTTCCCATATCACAAGACCCACATGCACGGGACCCACAGTATCCCGATTCCTGATTCTCTCCGGGTGCTTGACACGCGTCCTTCCTACAGCTCCGTCCTCCTCCGCTAGTGGGTTTGACAGCTGGCTCCCACTCATCGGGGTTTCGCGGTTCATGATTCCATATGAAAAGAGTTCCTTGCATTCGTAAACCCCGATATGCCAAACCCCGACTATGTTAGATCCACTGACACGCGTCCCTCAAATGATGGACGGTCCTGATTATATCGGAGAATCGCGTATCACGATTTCCTTGTGCACAAATCTCTTGTCTCCAGGAACCCCGATTCCCGATCTTCGACTCTTCAAGATCCTTTTCCACGTGTCCCTTGTATCGACGGCTCATGATGATATCGGGATTTCGCATATCGCGGTTTTGTAATGTAAGGGTTTCATGTCCTTGAAATCCCCGATACACCGATTCCCGATTTTCCGAACTCTGACTTTCTGGGATCTCTCTCCACGTGTCCCTGCTATTTGGACGGTTCAGATCCCATCGGGAGATCACGGATCGTGATCTCCTGTTACACAATTTCCTTACCATCGAAAACTCCGATAAACAAAACTCCGACGACGCACGATCCTTTGCCACCTGTCCTCGCAGACGGACGGTCTGGATTGATTCTCGGGGTTTCGGGACTTATGATGTCCTGGTTCTCATGGCCTCGAGAACTTTGATTTTCTGGGATCTCTCGCCATGTGTCCCTGCTGTTTGGACGGTTCAGATCCTATCGGGAGATTGCATATCGTGATTCCAATATGTAATGGTTTTATACTCCCCAAATCTTCGATAGTAAAAATCCTGACGCCTCCCAAACGTTGACATGTGTCCTGCCGGGATCAATGGCTAGGATCCATTCTCTGCACACTAGGGTTTAACTCCGGTGCATCTTCTCCAAATCCAACGGCTGATGGGTAATTGGACCGATATCTAACGGCTTAGATTCGTTCCTTTGGATCTTGGGGTTTACGCACCCAATTTCACGTTGCTCATGATGATAGAGGACAAAGGGTCAAGGTATGTAACGCCTTCGTTACTCTCGTCAATATAATGGTCGTGAATGACTATGGGTCCTCTGAAGAGATCTCATCCGTCGACTTACTTCATCTTGCAACATTACTATCCTGGAACCTTAACAGGATCGTTTCTCCTCGTACAGGGTTAATAAGGCTTGTGTGTTCGAGTCCTTATTCTGGGTCCTTGGTGAACCTGTCCAAGGGGGAAATCTCTGTGAAGAGATTCCTACTAGGGCATTCCCGGAAGCAGGTAAAGGAAGACAACTTCCCGAGAACGGCTGGGCATGATTAGATTTATCTATCAACATAATTCGAGCATAGTTTCCTTCGTGTTAAGCATATATCAACTCATTCGTATCAAGCACTATGCGGACATTCACATGCTGAAACCATTTACAATTTCACAGCTCTATGAGCCAATAACTACTCCTCATTATCAATTACTGCACAAATATTCTTACACAGGAGATAATTACAATTATACAAGTCTATTAACATATGTGACAGCATATAAATGTCAAAATGCAATATAAGCAAAATACTTATCAAAATAACTTCAGCAATGGAAGCAACTGCTGAGAGGGGTGCTCGTTTCCACCCAACCGTAGGCATAGCGACTCCTACTGGATTTACCACTAGCCACCCTCGAGCTGAGACCATGATGTCCTGAGACCTGCATCTCTCTGTCTGCCAGTGCCCAGGAGCGAAGGTTTCAATCCTTCCTCCTGCGATCACTCACTCTGCGTAGAAAATTGCCAGAGTTCCCCTCGCGTCTGCCCTCTCAATCGCCTCTTCCATACGCCTTATCCTCTCGCGAGGTTGCGTGTGGTGCGATTTCCCTCGCACTGATCAGGCCTGATGGCTCTACGGATGGGCGGTTCACCATCCCATCCTTCATCAAGCCATCCGCCTACCAGTCTGTGAGCGATTAATTTTCAGAGCCAGCGAGCCGCTTTTGGTTCTTCGGGTCAGTGGAGTCCAAATACGGTATTTAATTCTCGGTGGAAGTTAACGCCACCTTTTCAGGTGCCTTCCACCGCCATCGTGGTCTCTTTTTCTGCACATCCCCTCTCAGCAGTTCTATAATATAAATTCATAATGTTATTTCAATTTTCATCATGCTTTAGCATGGTAATTCCTGTATTAGGATTAATTACAAATTTGGGGGAAACAGGGTGTTACAATTCCCTCCCCCTTAAAGGAACACCGTCCTCGGTGTTCTTTCTCAAAACACCTGTCATGCCTTTCTTATTCGGCCACTTCTGACATCTTGATCTTCGTCATATCCCTTCAATAATTCCTGGACACAAGCACATTAACTCACAATTTTGTGCAAAAACATCTTACTGATGTTCAAATTTCAAAAGAAAAGGAAAAATTCCATACTCTCAGAACAATACTTATCTGTGCAGTCTGTGGATTTGTGTCCACATGGTAATTTTGTTATCATGCTCATCGTTCTCCCTGACATACCTGTTGGATGCTTAATTCCAACTCAATAGCTCACAAGAGCCATCATAATTTCATCTTTCTTTCCAAGGTTTTTCCCTGCACGGGAAACTACCCATTGTATGCATTATCCCAATAGTTTTCACAAATTAGTAAGGTCTCCTCT
>JASDQU010588080.1:159301-177716 GCA_032191745.1 Picea mariana | reverse complement strand
ATATATATATATATAGAGAGAGAGAGAGAGAGAGAGAGAGAGAGAGAGAGAGAGAGAGAATGTGATTAATTGATGGAGAATCTTAGCTTGATGCCAAGACAACTTGGCGGCTAAAAAAAAAAAAAAGTTGTGTAGAGTTTAAAATCATAATGAAAGAAGTTAAAGGATGTAAGAAATGAAGGTGAAAATATCAACTTAGAACCTATACGAAAATTAAAATTTAAACTTGAAACATCACTTGGGTGGATCCCAGTTTGACCATGCACAACCAAAGTATTGAGATAACAAGATGTTGCAATCAAGGTAACAACCATGTAAGATTACCAAGAAACCAACACCATAGGGAGATTGGTTCATCCAAGTTATCTCAAAGGTGATGTTTATTAATATTTACGAGTGAAAATTTTGCTAGCTTAGGATCGTAGCTTATGCAATTGTGTTGCTTCTATACTTAAGTGAGAGTGGGGAAGTCTTGACCCTAAAGAGAGTGTAGTGCGAAATCTACTATAATAGCAATTATGGATTGTCTTTAATCAATTATCTAGGCTAGTGTGGTGATATGATATATTGTAAGTTGGCCTATGATGTAAACTCAGAACTTGAGTTTAGAATGATAAGTGAAATATCGTGACAATATGTTTATTTATATCATAATGTATGATGGGTTTCTATCGACCAATGCAATGCTAAGTCAACTCATGTTTAATTGTTGAGTTGACTTGATTGTACCAAACTAATGGAGTTCATATATATCGTGTAAAGGATTGGTAACATCAGTAAGATGAGTGACAAGTACCTTAGCAGATGTAAGTTGACTAAGAAAATGAATGAAAGAATGCTTTGAGAAAAGGGGGTATCCTTGGAAAAAGGGTAGCACTTCCTCCCATAAATTTATTTGGTAGTAGAGATTCCAATGGAGTGTCATGGATTATTATGCATAAGTCCCTTGCAAGAGGGGTGAGTTGTCTAATTGGAGCTCGCGCATCTTGAAATGTATTAATAAGTATAGCAACTACTTTCTCACTAAGAAGGGTTTTTCCCTATGAAGAAACTTTTAAAATAAATAAATAAATAAGTAATAAGCTAGATGACTGTGACGACATCAAATGAAAATCAATTAGCAATATCTTAGTCAATGTTCCTAAGAATGGAAAACTATAGAATATCAATCTCATGAGTAATGACATATGTATCTTCAAGATATAGCGATAACCTAAGTCAATAATGATTGTTTATAATTATCAAGATATCCTAGGTGGGATTGTATGTATGAGTTAATGAAATTATAATCGATAGGAAGAAAAGGGTTATAACTAGCGGTCAAATGAGTAAACTATACATTAATTATGGGGGTCCTATATGGAACTTAGGAAGAATAAATATATAAGAGAAGCATGCATTTTCATTAATTAAATTACAAGTGATAACAAAATAGAGTCGAGACACGGTAAGGTGCTTACTAAACAGGGGTAGTTGTAAATCAATATATTAATAGCCTCAACATGTTTTTAATCAGTGAAGGTACAATGGGACCAATATAGAATAGGTTTGCTATCATAGAAGACACATATAAGATGTGTCATGAATTTTTCCTTTATATTGAGAATGACCATAACTTCGGGAAGAAGTTTTGTTTTGAAGGGTAGGTGTATGCAATACCACCTTTTGACTTAGATAGCGAGAATTACTTAAGGCCTAATCACCTTTTATTTTCTATTCACTATGAAACTATTAATGATACACTTGAAATTTTAAGACATATGAACCTATGTGAATGTCAATTCTATGAATGATTAACGCTATTTGAATTATGATGGATATTATGCAATCTATTTATAACTTAAAAATTTTGACATTTAAAGTTGTTGGTACGTGGTTACCAGGTTGAGATTATGATTAAATGCATTCACATGATGATAATGCATGGATATGTATGAGTTGTGCTATAGACTAAACTGCACATCAAGAGGCTATGAAATAGCCAAAAAATAATGATGATAAAAGGTTGATGTCGTGAACATCGACCAGGAAACACTATGGTATAAATTTTGTATGTGAAATTATATTGGTTCAAATGCATTGCTATGATATGTGGACAAGTGCAGGTTTTTCTGGTGACAAGACTGCCTAAAACTGAATATACGATGACAAAATTTCCAACAACACAGTGCCATTGTATGTTCCATGGAAGGGTGTGGACCCTAGTCCTATTAAGAGGGGTGGAGGCATTTCCCACCGTGTATCCTCTGAAACCTGGAGTCATGGGAGGACGGTGTTAGCTCACGCTCCCCTAGACATGTGATGATGACTGTTAGTTGCCTGCTGGGGAAGCTTGGTCAAAAGAGTTGACACTTCCGCTTGCAGATTCTATTTGGAGTTAGGTCAATATAGTTGACGCTCTAAGATAGTCCAGCAGAGGAAGGATAGGGATGGAAGATGGAAGTAAGTTAGGGAGGAAGGATGAATAGAAGTAGTTGAGAGTGTGTGGGGATTTTGCCTTATAGAAGAATTTCTTGATTTCCTCTTTTTAAAAAAAAAATATATGTATATTTGTATTTACTTAACTAAACTAAAATTATCTAAGTGAATGTAGCTTGTGCTAAATTATTGTAAAATGAGGAATTTCGTGAATATTTAAATAGTTTACTATCTTTTATGAAATGAATGGTCTTGTTGATTGAATTGGATACATACAAGAAGTACTTTAGGTGTGATAATTATTTTCATTAGTACATGTATGAGTCATCTATGTGCCAGCTACACATGTATGTCTTGCACATGTACACTAGTACGTATAAGTGTTTTAAATTGATTATGTTGATTATTTGATGTGGATGTATAAATCATGTATCACTACCCTTGTATTGTAAATTACTCTAACTTCGGGACGAAGTTTCTTGAAGGGTGGGTGTATGTAACAACCCAAATTGATTAATTTTATCATAGTTTTTAATTTAAATTTAATTAATTATTAAAATATATTAATAATTATTTTATTATTAAAAGGTGGGTGAAGTAATTAATGGGGAGATAAGGTTGTTGGAAATTAATGAGGGGGATTTGAGAGAGGAGGATAAGAAAGAAGGGGGAGGACTTGGAAGAGCCATCTTGTTTCTGTTTGAGGATTTCTTAATTTCAAAAGGGAGAGGAGGAGGAGAAAAATGGAGAAATGGTTTTTGGGAAGCTTTCACAGGGCACTGGTGTTGCTGGAAATTTTGGGCTTGGGGGCCAGGAAAACGCAAGGATTCCTGGAGCTAGGGAGCCAGAGAGGTTGTTCCTAGTTGGCTGGGAGGTTAATATTCAATCTAGGCAAGAACAAGAACATGATCAAATAGAAAAGGGACTAGATAACCAACCTGAAGGTGGAGGTATGTATTATAATGTTGTTTTCATTATTCTGCTTATTATGTTGTTATCATTATTAAGTTGTTACTGTTTATTACTCGTTTATTCCAAGTATGAGAAAATTTTCAGTCATTTCAATAGGAGATTGTTGAAATTTTTTATTCATTTTGAATCCTGAAATAGGTAGGCTTCACAGTTAATTTCTACACAGTTTCAACTACGATTATAGAAAAGATTTTGGTATTAATTACCTGTCTTTTGTTCTTGGTATTCAAGTACTTATTTTAGATTTGAAATATCATTTTGAATTTGAAAATCCTCGTGGTGAATATATGAGTTTAGCAGAGTATTGAATTATATATTCATATTTGTTTCCTATTCTTCCTTTTTATTGTACATTAAATATCTAGCTATTAGAGTGAATGCCCCTGACTATATGAGTTACTGTTGATCATGTGATTTTAGTTGAAGATCTTTACCAAATCCTCAACCTATCCAACCACTTGATTCATAATTCAAACCAAAACAACTAATGCAATAATTGAGGTGCCCTAGCTTTTTCCTATAACAATCTAGTGCAAACTTTAGCGATAACATATTTTGTCACCATTGTCGGGGAACGAAGGAATGAAGACATATTTCATTGGGATATACGAAAACGAATGCAGCTAGTTCTTGATGGTGAACAAGCACTAGTGACATAAGTGACTGTAGACATTCACCTAGAGACTCCATGGTTGAAGAATCCTCAGGCGACTCCACTAATACAAAATTTCAAAAACAATGGAAGCCATTTTGGCTTAGAGGTATGCAGTTTTTGATTTCTCAAATGTATTGGGTTTTCCGAATCCTATGCTTGAAAGAGATGAATGGGAAAGGTATATTCTAAGGTTTAGAGGAGAAGATTGGGAAGTTCTTACTGAGCATTTATTGTATTTTCATGAATGTATGCATCAAATGGGCATTATTCATGAGGATATTTTGATTAAGATGTTCAGGTATTTCCTAGAAGGAAATGCCCGAGAATGGTGTTGATCTTTACCCCCTTCCAAAATTTCTTTGTTGAATGAATTTAATTATGCATTTCATAGTCATTATAAGAAATACTTCCGTGATTACTTTTTTTTGAACACTGTTGTGAAGAATTTAAGTCATATTTTCAACGTGAAACAATTTATTCGTCCAGTAGTGAGTAAGAGAAAGAATTTGAAAAGGATAATAGTTTGGATGAAATGCATAAATAAATAGTTCCTTTCTCCTTACCTACTGATCAAAATGAAGATGTAGTTGAGCATGTTGTTTTTGCGCTTGGAATTAATGAAATTATTTTGCTCCTTTCTAATTCTCATGATTGTCTTGATGTTTTGGATGTTGCTAAAGAGTTTTATTCCCAAGAAGTTAATCAACAGTTTCAAGAATTTTTGGTTGTCATTGATCTTATGAAACATGTGATATTCATGGGAAATTTAAAGGGGGACAAGAGCAATGCAGTTTGATTAATGCATCTGATTTCACACATGAGAAGCCTTATCTTCTGAATCAAGTAGAGTTATGTCATGTTCTTCACAATCCAATGGCTTTTTGGATGGATTCATTTCTTCAAGGGGTCCCAAATATTGCAGCATTAAACATGCAATAAAATTACAACAATAAGTATAAGATGCATATTAGATTTTGGTTGCAAAAATTACATGCTTTTCACATTTCCTCACTTAGCTACAAACAAGAAGATCATTTGTCAGAGAAATGCTAACTTGGATACATTGGAAGTTTGGTTACCCCTGAGGAAAGATCCAATTGGTTAAGAGTAGGACATGTACATAAATAAGCTTATTTTCTCACCATTTGGTGTGGAATAGAGTAAACAAATAGTGACTCCATATCCCAATGGAAACCATGCACTGGTGTAAAAAAAATTATTTTCAGTTTGCAGAATAGTTTATTGTTCCAGTTCATGGTCTAGTTTGCAGTATGTGACTTGCTTGATGAGCAGGGCATGTTACAGTTTTCAACATGATTTTTTTTTTTTTTTCAGTTTAGTAAAGCAGGGTTGCATAAAAGGACAGTAAAAAGGTAGAAATACTAGAAGGCACATGGTCTGTAGTTCTTGATGTTTCACAGGGAAGGCATCATCCCCAAATGGAGCCAATGCTAGTTGCTAGACATTCTAGCCTAAAACTCAACCCTTTTCCAAGTCTAATCCCCTAAACATGCTCTATATTTATCAATTATTTCCTTGTTATTATGAGAACATAGTTTATTCGCTATAGAAAAAAAATAGTTTCGGTAGTGAAATCAACATGTCTCTTGATAGGTTTGCTGCATGAAGTTTGTCTTTCAAAACCTCCAGTCAAAATTCCATCAAAATTTTGACCTTTCACCAATTCTATAAATTTTGACCTTTCACCAATTCTATCAAAGCCTCCAAATTCTTGCATAAATGTTTGTCGAGGAGTTCACCAATTCTGTCAAAGCCTCCAAATTCTTGCATAAATGTTTGTCAAATTATCCTCAAGCCTCAATTATCACTCGATGAAGTCTCACAATTTATTTTTGTTATAAAAATTTTCATATAGTTTTAAAATAATGTTTTCTATTTATTTTTGTAACTCTTGCATAAATGTTTGTCGAGGAGTTCACCAATTATGTCAAAGCCTCCAAATTCTTTCATAAATGTTTGTCGAAGTCTCCTCGAGCCTCAATTATCATAATTCTTGCATAATTGTTTGTCAAAGTCTCCTCTAGCCTCAATTATCATTCGATGAAGTCTTGCAATTTATTTTTGTTTGAAATTCTTTCATATAGTTTTATAAATTGTTTTCTTATTTATTTTTTGTTTAAAAGGATTTGGTTATAAATTGTTTTCTTATGTGATTTTGAAGTATGAAGCCCACCTTTCTTATTTATTTTTGTTTAAAAGAATGCCTCAATTATCATTCGATTAAGTCTTACAATTTAATTTTGTTAGAAATTATTTCATATCGTTTTAAAATAATGTTTTCTATTTATTTTTGTTTAAAAGAATTTAGTTATAAAATGTTTTCTTATTTATTTTTGTTTAAAAGAATTTGGTTATAAATTGTTTTCTTATGTGATTTTGAAGTATGGGTTTCGATAATGGAGCGCATCTTTCTTCTTTATTTTTGTTTAAAAAGATTTGGTTATAAATTGTTTTCTTATGTGATTTTGAAGTATGGGTTTTGATAATTGAGCCCACCACTCTTATTTATTTTTGTTTAAAAGGATTTGGTTATATTTATGGTTTTCTTATTTATTTTTGTTTAAAAGTATTTGGTTATAAACTGTTTGCTTATTTGATTTTGAAGTATGGGTCTAGATAATCGAGCCCACCTTTCTTATTTATTTATGTTTAAAAGGATTTAGTTATAAACTGTTTGCTTATTTGATTTTGAAGTATGGGTTTAGATAATCGAGCCCACCTTTCTTATTTATTTTTGTTTAAAAGGATGCCTCAATTATCATTCGATGAAGTCTCACAATTTATTTTTGTTAGAAATTCTTTCATATAGTTTTAAAATAATGTTTTCTATTTATTTTTGTTTAAAAAGATTTGGTTATAATTTGTTTTCTTATTTATTTTTGTTTAAAAGGATTTGGTTATAAATTGTTTTCTTATGTGATTTTGAAGTATGGGTATAATCAAACCCACCTTTCTTTTTCTTTTTTTTGCCTAAAAGGATTTGGTTATAAACTGTTTTCTTATTTATTTTTGCTTAAAAGGATTTGGTTATAAATTATTTTCTTATGTGATTTTGAAGTATGGATTTCTATAATAGAGTCCACCTTTCTTATTTATTTTTGCTTAAAAGGATATTTTTATTTAAAAGAATTTGGTTGTTTTCTTATTTATTTTTGCTTAAAAGAATTTGGTTATAAATTGCTTTCTTATGTGATTTTGAAGTATGGGTTTTGATAATCTAGCCCACCTTTCTTATTTATTTTTGCTTAAAATGATATTTTTATTTAAAAGGATTTGGTTATAAATTGTTTTCTTATTTATCTTTGTTTATTTATTTTTGTTTAAAAGGATTTGGTTATAAATTGTTTTCTTATGTGATTTTGAAGTATGGGTTTTGATGAGCCCATATTTCTTATTTATTTTTGTTTAAAATGATATTTTCCACCTTTCTTATTTATTTTTGTTTAAAAGAATATTTTTGCTTAAAATGATATTTTTGTTTAAAAGGATTTGGTTATAAATTGTTTTCTTATTTATCTTTGTTTAAAAGGATTTGGTTATAAATTGTTTTCTTATGTAATTTTGAAATATGGGTTTCCATGAGCCCACCTTTTTATTTATTTTTAAGGATATTTTCCACATATCTTATTTATTTTTGTTTAAAAGGATATTTTCCATCGTTCTTATTTATTTTTGTTTAAAAGAATTTGGTTATACACTGTTTTCTACCAAATACCTTAAACATCGCACAAGTCACCGATATTTTATTTATTTTTGTTTAAAAAAATTTGGTCCACCAAATACCTTAAACATCACACAAGTCACCAATATTTTTGTTTAAAAGAATTTGGTTATTTTCCACCTTTCTTATTCTTATTTATTTAAAAGAATATTTTTGTTTAAAAGAATTTGGTTATTTTCCACCTTTCTTATTCTTATTTATTTAAAAGAATTTGGTTATAAACGGTTTACTACCAAATACTTTAAACTTATTTATGGAATTTGGTTATAAACATGGCACAAGTCACTGCTATTTTTGTTTAAAAAAATTTGGTCCACCAAATACCTTAAACATCACACAAGTCACCAATATTTTTGTTTAAAAGAATTTGGTTATTTTCCACCTTTCTTATTCTTATTTATTTAAAAGAATATTTTTGTTTAAAAGAATTTGGTTATTTTCCATTTTGTTTAAAAGAATTTGGTTATTTTTCACATTTTTTATTCTTATTTATTTAAAATAATATTTTTATTCTTATGTATTTAAAAGAATATTTTTGTTTAAAAGAATTTGGTTATTTTCCATTTTGTTTAAAAGAATTTGGTTATTTTCCACCTTTTTTATTCTTCTTTCTTCTTATTATTTATTTAAAAGAATATTTTTGTTTTTTCCATTTTGTTTAAAAAAATTTGGTTATTTTCCACCTTTCTTATTCTTATTTATTTAAAAGAATATTTTTATTCTTATTTATTTAAAAAAATATTTTTGTTTAAAATAATTTGGTTATTTTCCATTTTATTTAAAAGAATTTGGTTATTTTCCACCTTTCTTATTCTTATTATTCTTATTTATTTAAAAGAATTTGGTTATAATAAAAGAATATTTTTGTTTTTTCTATTTTGTTTAAAAGAATTTGGTTATTTTTCACATTTCTTATTCTTATTTATTTAAAAAAATATTTTTATTCTTATTTATTTAAAAGAATATTTTTGTTTAAAAGAATTTGGTTATTTTCCACCTTTCTTATTCTTATTATTTTTATTTATTTAAAAGAATTTGGTTATAAACGGTTTACTACCGAATTTGATTATAAACTTATTTATGGAATTTGGTTATAATGTATTATTCTTATTTATTTAAAAGAATTTGGTTATAAAGGGTTTACTACTAGGGAATTTTTGTTTAAAAGAATTTGGTTATTTTCCACCTTTCTTATTCTTCTTTCTTATTATTATTTATTTAAAAGAATATTTTTGTTTAAAAGAATTTGGTTATTTTCCACCTTTCTTATTCTTATTATTCTTATTTATTTAAAAGAATTTGGTTATAAACGGTTTACTACCAGGGAATTTGGTTATAAACTTATTTATGGAATTTGGTTATAATGTATTATTCTTATTTATTTAAAAGAATTTGGTTATAAACGGTTTACTACCAGGGAATTTGGTTATAAACGTATTTATGGAATTTTTTTTTTTTAAGTAAAAAAGGATGGGACCTGTTATATTAGCATAAGCAAAATACCATAACTGTTTCCGATGCCAGCTGTCCCGCCTAAACAAGAAACCGAGACAGCTGGGCATCCCTTGCCATGTGTTTCCCAGCTAACAAAATTAACAGCATGTCGTTTTGCCCGAAGGAAACCAGGACTATCACTCATGAAGTTTAAACTGTATGCCATGCACTGGTTATAAGAAAACTAAGAACTAACTGGACCGAAGCCTAATTCAGAACAGAGAAAGCAATTTCTAACCACGAACATCATTGAACCTTTTAGCCTGTGCGCTTGTCCTCGTCCTCATGATGTCGCCACCCTGCTGGAAGCGCGTAAGCCTGCACGCACGTTGGGCATTGTCGCTTTGGAAGAGTTCTGGAGTGAGTTGCGAAGAGCAGATCGAGTCTTTGGTCAATTCGAGCGAGGTGAAAGACCTGGTCATCCAACAGACTCCTCAGCTCAAAGATGAGAGTGAGGTACCCCGAGTCCGTGAAGAGTGGTTGCTCATGGCTGTTGATGGACGCTGGGGGAATGGTCTCTGTTGCGTCGTGATGTGTATGCACCTGTTGGTTGTGGGCTTGTAGCGTTGTCTCCATGGATGAGTCAGGTGGAATCTCCTCTTCTATATAGCAGGTGGTGTAATGCTCCTCTAGGCTGGTGGATCTAGGGCCAAGCGAAATGCTTGCAGGCGGAGGCTTGCTCTCTGAACCAAACTCTGAAGGTGGATTCCAATTATCCGGCACTGTGAACAAAGTGTGCTCAGGGAAGCTCTGCAGATCATCCTCCGGGGTTACTTCTTCCACGTATGCCATTGGAGGCGTTCGTGGTTTCGTGCGCCTTCAGATGGAGGCCATTGCTATCGCCTTCTCGAATTTCTTTTGTCGCTGGCGTCGGGATTCGGCCGTGTACCAGGCGGCTCCCCTGCGCGGCTTCCCTCTCGCTCTGGGCATGGTGGGGATCCTGTAGATGACCAGGGTTCCTTTCAAATGGGCCGATCTACTTCAGCGCTCTAACGAGGCCACATAGTACTGTTGTTGTTCCAGTTGAGTGAATGAAATGCTGCTGAAATGTTGTTGTTCTAGTGGAGTGGATGCTGCGAAGGGCGAATGTCGCTTTGCTTTGTCGATTTGGGTGAAAAGGAGGATGGCTAGAGTGACCGCCATAGCCATTAAAACCTGCTGCTGAGTGCGTTGATGGCTAGTACTGTTCCCTTGCGCGGAGGGACTCATTGCATGAGTGTGGCTGCGCTGATCCATGGAATGTTAAAGGCTGAGGGGATGGTGGTCGGTAGATGCATTAATACCGTGTCCTGGCCTGATCCCGCGTGGCTCCATCGCACAACGTGGCACCCCATCCGGGGACTTATTTATGGAATTTGGTTATAATGTATTATTCTTATTTATTTAAAAGAATTTGGTTATAAACGGTTTACTACGAGGGAATTTGGTTATAAACTTATTTATGGAATTTGGTTATCTTGGTTATTTAGGGAATTTGGTTATAAACTTATTTATGGAATTTGGTTATAATGTATTATTCTTATTTATTTAAAAGAATTTGGTTATAAACTGTTTACTACCAGAGAATTTGGTTATAAACTTATTTATGGAATTTGGTTATCTTGGTTATTTAGGGAATTTGGTTATAAACTAATTAATGGAATTTGGTTATAATGTATTATTCTTATTTATTTAAAAGAATTTGGTTATAAACGGTTTACTATCAGGGAATTTGATTATAAACTTATTTATGGAATTTGGTTATTTATTTAAAAGAATTTGGGAATTTGGTTATAAACTTATTTATGAAATTTGGTTATAATGTATTATTCTTATTTATTTAAAAGAATTTGGTTATAAACGGTTTACTACGAGGGAATTTGGTTATAAACTTATTTATGGAATTTGGTTATCTTGGTTATTTAGGGAATTTGGTTATAAACTTATTAATGGAATTTGGTTATAATGTATTATTCTTATTTATTTAAAAGAATTTGGTTATAAACGGTTTACTACCAGGGAATTTGATTATAAACTTATTTATGGAATTTGGTTATAATGTATTATTCTTATTTATTTAAAAGAATTTGATTATAAACGGTTTACTACCAGGGAATTTGGTTATCTTGGTTATTTAGGGAATTTGGTTATAAACTTATTTATGGAATTTGGTTATAATGTATTATTCTTATTTATTTAAAAGAATTTGGTTATAAATGGTTTACTACGGAATTTGATTATAAACTTATTGATGGAATTTGGTTATTTATTTAAAAAAAATTGGTTATAAATGGTTTACTACCAGGGAATTTGATTATAAACTTATTTATGGAATTTGGTTATAATGTATTATTCTTATTTATTTAAAAGAATTTGGTTATAAACGGTTTACTACCAGGSAATTTGGTTATAAACTTATTTATGGAATTTGGTTATCTTGGTAATTTGGTTATAAACTTATTTATGAAATTTGGTTATCTTGATAATTTGGTTATAAACTTATTTATGGAATTTGGTTATAATGTATTATTCTTATTTATTTAAAAGAATTTGGTTATAAACAATTTATTATCAGGGAATTTGATTATAAACTTATTTATGGAATTTGATTATTTATTTAAAAGAAATTGGTTATAAACAATTTACTACGAGGAAAATTTGATTATAAACTTATTTATGGAATTTAAAAGAATTTGGTTATAAACAATTTACTATCAGGGAATTTGATTATAAACTTATTTATGGAATTTGATTATTTATTTAAAAGAAATTGGTTATAAACAGTTTACTACGAGTAAAATTTGATTATAAACTTATTTATGGAATTTGGTTATTTATTTAAAAGAAATTGGTTGGAATTTGGTTATAAACAGTTTACTACCAAATACCTTAAACATCGCACAAGTCAAAGAGCCCATTGAACATCACATACTACCAAACACCTTAATCATCGAACAAGTCTCCGAGACCAAATACCAAAGCCCGCCAATATAGCTCACGTATCACCATCTCTATCACACATTTCAGTATATAAATAAATAAATACATTACCTTCCAACGCGTGTGGGATTATTCTCACTGCAAAAAATAGAATTTAAAAACGTTGAGGGAAAGCAGGCTTCCAAGTGACGAATTGAGGTGTCGAGATCACCAACAGAGTGCCAAATGTCGAGGAGGAAGGCTGACAGTGAAAACCAAATTTAAGTAGCAAAAGTGCCCAAAGAAGAACATCTATAAGATCACAGTCAAAACCGCTCAGCGCACAGAATTTTATACTAACGTAAATACCAAGCTCGAGCCTGGATATGACATTCTCATGCAAAATAGAGTTCTATCTGCCGTTGGCCTCTTTTCATGGAGAAAGTTGCCAAGACAGTAGATGCGAAGGAAATTTTTGTTGAGGAAAGGAATATATTGTTAGTGTTTTACAAAAAGCAATTGGAGCTCGCGGAGTTTCGTGAAGGATATTTTCCTCCATTGAACAATAGGAAGAGAGTAGGAGAAATGAAGAACATGATGATAATAGAATGCATAGTAATATTTGTGATGGCATTTTGGGCACACATCTTATCCCTTCATCGACATCTGGTGAAGTCCAGGGTATTCTACCTTAAGATGAAGGGTGATTAACATCGATATCTTGCAGAATTTAAAACTAGTGCTGAGAGGAAGAAAGTATTGAGAGCACATTGTCTAGAAACATGGCAGCCAATGTTCCATCCTTAGAAGGTGGTGTGTTTTGGTCTCGAGATTTGAGTATTCCGAACAATGTTTACCTTCTTCCCGCATTGACAACATTAAGCTTTTTGGCAACTGTAGAACTAAATATGCCAGAGGGCTTAGAAGTAATCAAGATTCCAGGTGTTAAGAGAGCATTGGTTATTCCTTAGATACCATTGCCACCAAAGGCGCTCACATTCTTGTTGGATCTATCACAACAACTGAGAAAGGACCACCATCATCAACGCATGAGAGCACTAGAGATAACTATAAAGGCAAGAAGACATAACAGGAAGAGATGAAGTTGAATCTTCTGAGGGAGACTTATTTATTTTCTGGTGATTTTGGGTTAAGCAAATGTGATATTTTTTCTAACTTTTCATTTAGTCTTTATAATCCAAGATTAAATTTCCATTTACTATTTTGGCCTTTGCAAAATTTGAACGAGTTATGTAACTTACAGTCATGCAGAATTATTAAATTTTATTGAGGCCTGTTGGTCAAAACTTGAGGCACTACTCTCCCTTCCAACCCACTCGATGCATACAAGTGCATAAAATTTGAGAGTGGAACAATCTCTACATGCTTTGCACTTCCTTCATTTTGTTCACATTCAATTCAAACTTAGTCTAGCCTGGGATTGGATGTAATTAAATGTTCAAGCCAATATACGAGCATGGGTGCTGCAAATAAAGTCCATGTTTTATGTGAGAAACATGCCTCAAACCTACCGGATCTGCTTCTATGATGATCATGGTGTCAGGGCGCTGCAAAAATAGTTTTGATGCTCATTTATTTACACAGGTGGCCATGTAGATGCGATGGGAGAACTTGGATATTATTCATAATATGCAATAAAGGTTATGAGCATTCAAAGGATCAAATTGAGTATTTAGAGGCAAAGAATCAAGAATCAAATCTAAAGGCATCTGTCAGGTGGCAGAGTATTCAAACAATCAGCTACACATCCCAAATTTTAAGGAAATATTCAACATTCCAAGGCAACATTTGATGCATTCAAGAACACAATTGACATTTCACCAAGACCAAGAAGTTACAGATTTTGAGGGTGACTGCTGATGAGATGGCCATCAAAGTTTATAGGTGGAAGAGCAACTTTAAAGATAGCTCAAGAACACGGAATTTGAAGGCATTCGACTTCAGCTGTCCCAAATTTCTTGCAAAAAGATTATAGATTGTTTTTATTTTTATGATTGTTTCCTAAGAGAGAGCAACAGTCTGTTTATTGTACTTTGCTATTTAAATTATCATTATGAATGTAAAATGGGGATCTTCCTCTTAGAAGGAAGTAGAGGGATTCTAGTGAGAAGAAGTGAGGTATGAGCATTGTAGTGAAAGAGCTTAATTTTATGCAACATCTCATGCTAAAAGATTCAAACACTCTAATGGTTAGATTGTGTCCTTATGTAACTTCATTTTTCTATCATATCCTCAATACAATGGGGATTTCTACAATGCATTAATTTATGTACAGTTTCTGCTACGATTATAGTAAAGATTTTGTTGTTAATTACCTATTTTTTGTTAGTTGTATTCAAGTACTTGTTTCATATTTGAAATATCATTTTGAATTTGAAAATACTCTTGGTGAATATATGAGTTTAGCAGAAGTGACTGTAATCATTCACCTGATGATTCCATGGTTGAAGAATCCTCGGGCGACTCCACTAATACAGAATTTCAAAACCAATGGAAGCCATTTTCGCTCGGAGGTATGCAGTTTTTTATTTCTCTACCAAGATTTCTAAATCCTGTGCCTGAAAGAGACGACTGGGAAAGATATCTTCCGAGGTTTAGAGGAGAAGATTGAGAAGTTCTTGCTAAGCATTTATTGGATTTTCATGAATGTATGCATCAACTGGGCATTATTCATGAGGATGTTTTGATTAAGATGTTCAAGTATTCCCTGGAAGGAAATGTCGAATAATGGTGTAGATATTTACCCCCTTCCAGCATTTCTTCGTTGAATAATTTTCATTATGCATTTCATAGTCATTATAAGAAATACTTCCCCTATGACTTTCTTTTTGAACATTGTTGCAAAGAATATTGGATTTTCATGAATGTATGCATCAACTGGGAGTTATTCATGAGAATGTTTTGATTAAGATATTCAAGTATTCCCTGGAAGGAAATGCTGAAGAATGGTGTAGATATTTACTCCCTTTGATCATTTCTTCGTTGAATAAATTTCATTATGCATTTCATAGTCATTATAAGAAATACTTCCCCTATGACTTTCTTTTTGAACACTATTGCAAAGAATTTAAGTCATATTTTTAGTGTGTAGCAATTTATTCTTCGAGTAGTGAGCAAGAGAAAGGATTTGAAAATGATAATAGTTCTGATGAAATGCATAAAGAAACAAATCCTTTCTCCTTACATGTTGATCAAAATGAAGATCTAGTTGAGCATGTTGTTTCTGCTCTTGGAATTAATGAAAGTATTTTTCTCCTTTCTAATTCTCATGATTATCTTGATGTTTTGGATGTTGCTAAAGAGTTTTCTTCCCAAGAAGTTAATCAACAATTTCAAGTATTTTTAGTTGTCCCTGGTTGTTATGAAACATGTGATATTCATGGGTTGTTTCAAGGGGGACAAGAGCAACGAAGTTCAATTAATGCAACCGATTTCACACATGAACAACCTTATCTTCTGAATCAAGTAGAGTTATGTCATGTTCTTCATGATCCAATGGCTTTTTGGATGGATTCATTTCTTCAAGGGGTCCCAAATATTGCAACATTCGACATGCAATCAAATTGTAGCAGTAAGTATAAGCTGCACATTAGATTTATGTTGCAAAAATTACATGTTTTTCACATTTCCTCACTTATTTACAAACAAGAAGATCATTTTGTCAGAAAAATGCTAACTTGGCTACATTGGAAGTTTGGTTACCCCTGAGGAAAGATCCAACTGGTTAAGAGTAAGACATGTACATAAATAAGCTTATTTTCTCAGCATTTGGTGTGGAATAGAGTAAACAAATAATGACTCCATATCCCAATGGAAACCATGCACTGGTGTTGAATTTTTTATTTTTAGTTTGCAGAATAGTTTATTGTTCTAGTTCATGAGCTGGTTTGTAGTATGTGACTTGCTTGATGAGCAGGGCATGTTACAGTTTTCAGCATGATTTTTTTCAATTGAGTAAAGAAGGGTTGCAGAAAAGGACAACGAAAAGGTAGAAATAATAGAAGGAACATGGTTTGCAGTTCTTGATGTCTCACAAGGAAGACATCATCCCCAGATGGAGCCAATGTTAGTAGCTAGACATTCTAGCCTAAAACTCAACCATTTTCCAACTTTAATCCCCTCATCATGGTCTATATTTGTCAATGATTTCCTTGTTATTATGAGAATAGAGTTTATTCGCTTCAGAAAAACAATGGTTTCGGTAGTGAAATCAACAGGTCTCTCAATAAGTTTGCTGCATGAAGTTTGTCTTTAAAAACCTCCAGTTATTGGCTCTTAAACTTGATTCTATCAAAGCCTCTGAATTCTTGCATAAATCTTTGTCAAAATCTCTTGGAGCCTCAATTATTATTCGATAAAGTCTCACAATTTGTTTTTGTTATAAATTCTTGGGTCCCTACAATTATGTTCCAAAAAGCCAAGTTTTTCTTGCCACACTAAAACCAAGCCAAATATTAAATAGTGAAAATAAATATAAAATTATATTATTTTAAAATTATTTCATATAGTTTAAGATAATGTTTTCTATTTATTTTTGTTTAAAAGGCTTTGGTTATAAACTGTTTTCATATGTGGTTTTGCAAAATGTATGGGTTTCATTCATTGAGCCCACCACTCCATGTCATTTATTTTTGTTTAAAACGCTTTGGTTATAAATTGTTTTCGTATGTGGTTTTGCCACCACTCCGTGCCATTTATTTTTGTTTAAAAGGTTTTGGCTATAAACTGTTTTCGTATGTGGTTTTGCACCACTCCATGTCATTCCATGTCATTTATTTTTGTTTAAAAGACTTTGATTATAAACTGTTTTCATATGTGTCATTCCATGTCATTTATTTTTGTTTAAAAAGCTTTGGTTATAAACTGCCATGTCACTTTTTTTTTTTTTTAAAGACTTTGATTATAAACTGTTTTCATATGTGTCATTCCATGTCATTTATTTTTGTTTAAAAAGCTTTGGTTATAAACTGCCATGTCATTTATTTTTGTTTAAAAGACTTTGATTATAAACTGTTTTCATATGTGTCATTCCATGTCATTTATTTTTGTTTAAAAAGCTTTGGTTATAAACTGCCATGTCACTTTTTTTTTTTTTAAAGACTTTGATTATAAACTGTTTTCATATGTGTCATTCCATGTCATTTATTTTTGTTTAAAAAGCTTTGGTTATAAACTGCCATGTCATTTATTTTTGTTTAAAAGACTTTGATTATAAACTGTTTTCATATGTGTCATTCCATGTCATTTATTTTTGTTTAAAAAGCTTTGGTTATAAACTGTTTTCTTATATGATTTTGCCATGTCATTTATTTTTGTTTAAAAAGCTTTGGTTATAAACTGCCATGTCATTTTTTTTTGTTTAAAAGACTTTGATTATAAACTGTTTTCATGTGTCATTCCATGTTATTTATTTTTGTTTAAAAAGCTTTGGTTATAAACTGTTTTCTTATATGATTTTGTAAAATATTGGTTATAAACTGCCATGTCATTTTTTTTTTTGTTTAAAAGACTTTGATTATAAACTGTTTTCATATGTGTCTTTCCATGTTATTTATTTTTGTTTAAAAAGCTTTGGTTATAAACTGTTTTCTTATATGATTTTGCAATGTGTTATATTAATATAACACATTGCATTATAAAAGACTTTGATTATAAACTGTATATAACAAAAATAAATAACATGGAAAGACACATATGAAAACAGTTTATAATCAAAGTCTTTTATAATGCAATGTGTTATATTAATATAACACATTGCATTATAAAAGACTTTGATTATAAACTGTTTTCATATGTGTCTTTCCATGTTATTTATTTTTGTTTAAAAAGCTTTGGTTATAAACTGTTTTCTTATATGATTTTGCAAAATATTAGAGTTTTATTGATTGAGCCCGCCCACTCCCAATGATCACAGAAGTCATCTAGCCCAAGCACAAAAACAATTTTTCAGATGTTGTTCATCACATTACAGTATATAAATAAAGAAATACCTTTCTTTCCAACGCGTGTGGGATTATTCTCAGTGTACAAATTAAAATTTAAAAACACCGAGGGCAAGCGGGCTTCCAAGTGACGAATTGAGGTGTCAAGATCGCCAGCAGAGTTCCAAATGTTGAGGAGGAAGGCTTACAATGAACGCCAAATTTAAGCATCAAAAGTTCCCAAAGAAGAACATCAATAACATCACAGTCTAAACCGCTCAGCGCACAGGGTTT
>JASDQU010588080.1:136303-148272 GCA_032191745.1 Picea mariana | reverse complement strand
TATAAATAGGTAGACATACATGTTTGATAAACTAAATAAACACATTGTAGGCCTGACTAGGAAAATCCTTGATAGAGAAGCAAACACCATAGAAAAACCAATAACAAAACATATAAAAGTAATTGCATGATATTAGTGGTGTAAATAGCTAAGATTTTTCAATGACAGAGAGAAAGCACTTGTGGACAAAGTAAATACATGACATTAGCAATATATGACTAGTTGTTTTACCAACGAAAAAGACAGATAACTAGTGATGAATTAGACTACAGAGGTTATATCTATATACATGTTTTAGTTTTGCATTTGTTTATTAAATTTGATTTATTAAATTAGAATGGTTATATTTATATACATGTTTTAGTTTTGCATAAACAACTTGCAATCATTGAAAATTTCTAGTGTTTGTCAAACATCTCCTTTATGAGAATATTTTCCTGCATTCACAAACATTAAAAAATTAGTCTCAAAGCTCCACAGAAACACCAAACAAAAGACACAAAAGGAACACAAGTCATGCTTACCAAATCCACACCTTCTTTGTTAATTCAATTATTTTGCATCTGATCTCTTAACTTCTACAGATTTAACTTTGAACCCATAAATATGAAGATTCCAAGCTTAACCTCGAGGTGAATTTGCGGCAATTATTTCACCTTAAACTAAGAAGAGAGAATGAATTGGTTTACAATGAGAAAGAAATACATATATATAGAACTCTCCATGAGAGAAGAAGTGTGCATAAGGTTAGGGATTCCTTGTGCATGCACATGTGACTCCAAAGTTAAACTCGTAGTAAGTGGAGTTAACTAGCCAAAAATGGAGTTGTCTAGTTATAAATTAAGAATTCCAAAAATAAGACTAGTAGTAAGTGGACTTAACTAGCTAATAATAGAGTTATCGATGCACAAGTTACCTCATGCATGTCATGCATGTTGAACTAATTATGCATGCAACTCATGCATGTTGAACTCTAAACTCCATAACTGAAGTGACTAAAGACAGAACTGACACTGAGTCCTACATACAACTCATGCATGTTGAATTAAACTCTAGTGGAAGTGCACACTTGTCTGGGAGGGGAATATTCCCTTGCAAGGAGGAATATTCAAGGCGAAGTGTGCTTTGATCCTTGTCATTGCCATGTCACTATCACCTACTAAAAATGGACCTACTATAAATAGCTACTTTATATAAATAGATATTGTATAAATAGTCATGCTAAAAATAGTAGTCTTTCTAAATAGAAAGAGAATATGGAAAATGTGCATGTACACTAACACCTCCCATGAAGCAAAACTAAGGTGTGTACAATAGATGCATTCTGAGAATATGTATCCATGTGCAAAATAACTATGGAAACAAAAGTGAGGTAAAGAGGGAAAAATCAGTGGGAACAACCCCCCCTCAAAAGAGAATCCTAGCTATGTCAGCTGCTATGCAGTTGTGTCCTTCAGTCCCAAGAGATATTGCTAAGCTTCAAACTTCTACTTATTGAATTAGTCTTATATGGTGTCAAAATTGTTTGGGCTCATTCTCTAGCATGTGTATTCGCAGTTCCTCCCGTTTCCCGAATAGACTCTTCAATGTGGTCCAGACTTTGTTTGGTGTGGAAGTATATTCTACATGGAAGAGTAGATCCAGAGATATTGATAAGCATAACAACCCATATGCTTCATAAATCATGTTGAAGTACTTTTATTTCTCAATTGCAGAGGTGGGCTGTGATTCAGTTCCCATTGTAATATTATAGAGTCCTTTGCTTCTTAGTAGAAGCTCTATTTTAGGCTTCCATTCAAAGTAATTGAATGGTATGATGATCAATGACATCGGATGATCCATTCTCTATGGGATATTCAAGCCTTTGTCACCTGTAAATAAAATATGTGATTCTCCTTTGTCAGCTACAAACAAAATTAGTACTTCTCCTTACTAGCTCAACCTGTGCTTTGCAAAGTAAATATTAGTTTCTTCTTACAAGCTCCTCCTAAGTTCTAATACCAAGTAAGAAAAATATATTTTCCCCTTACAAGCTCTGATACCATGTAAAAATTCTTACATAAGAATCTAGTTGCAAAGAAGAAACTAAATTGCTAAGCACAATAATCTAGTTGCTAAGAAGAAAGAACACTTGCAAGCATGAGACCAAAAAGAAAGAAGATGGAATGAACTATAGAATTCAATAGAATGAATTGGTTTACAATGAGAAAGTGATACATATGTATAGAACTCTCCATGAGAGAAGAAGCGTGCAATAGTTTGGGGCTTCCTTGTGCATGCACATGTGACTCCAAAGTTAAACTAGTAGTAAGTGAACTTAACTAGCCAAAAATGGAGTTTTCTAATTATAAATAGATTTGGCTATTTTGGAGTTAGGACTTCAAAAAATAAGACTAGTAGTAAGTGGAGTTAACTAGCTAATAATAGATTTAATCATTCACAAGTTACCCCATGCATGTCATGCATGCAACTCATGCATGCTAAATTAATCATGCATGCAACTCATACATGTTGAACTAAACTCCATAACTGAAGTGACTAAAGATAGAGTTGGCATTGAGTCATGCATGTTGAACTAAACTATAGTGGAAGTGTGTACTTGTCTAGGAGGGGAATATTCCCTTGGAAGGAGGAATATTCAAAGTGAAGTGTGCTTCGATCCTTGTCACTGCCATGTCACTACCACCTGCAAAAAATAGACCAACTATAAATAACTACTTGATAAAAACAGACATGCTATAACTAGTCATGCTATAAAAAGACATGCTAAAAATAGCATCCCCCTTGAACAGTAGGAAAATATGGAAAATGTGCATGTACACCTATATATTTACAAGGAAAAAACTTGAATTTAGGCATTTTCTTATCGAACCTGAAAAATGTATTTAGTAGTATAGCCAACCCAACCCTAATGTTTTTAGTCCAACATCAAGTTGTAAGTCTTCAGATACCAAAGATTCATTTGTTGGACCTCTTAAAATAAGGAAATCTAAGGTGGTGGCCAAGAGTGAAGAGTTTGCTAAAGAAACAAGCAATTCTAGTATTTCAAATTATGATGTTAAGAAAGACTATTTAGGCCTTCCCTTGTTTCCTTCTTTATAATTTGTGTATAAGACATCATTTAACTACTCTCCCTTTGGTGCATGGCCTAGTTCTGTACAACTTCCTAAAATTAAAGAACTTTTCTCCTTTTATGGGAACAACTATGTAATTGGTTGCTTCTAGAGTCTATGGAGCAAATCTAGGCCTTCTACTTTCATTTGTGGTTGTTCAAAGAGGTAGTCTTGAAGTTATTATCATGTTATATTCTAGATCTCATTGCTCCTATGTTGACTATTTGAGGGTTGCATCATATAAACATAGCATATCAACATACAATTTTATTTTACATGGTGATCACCTTAAAGATCATGTTTATATTGATGGGTGACCATGGATAAATGGAAATATAGTAGAAATTTTTAACATTTCTAGGCAAATTGGACTTTAATCAAATTGCATATCTATCTCATCTCAAAATGACAAAGAGGATTTTATGTCCAAAACATTTACAAGAACATATATTTATGTTTCTTCTAAACATGATTTGAATCATGGGGTTGAGTTATTTGGTAATTACAATTTTTATATGACTAAAACACCTACTCAGTTACCATGGCATGCATATGGTAGCATTACCTACTATTTTCATTAATTCACATTTGTGTTTATGGATGTTTATTTGTTATTTCTATGAATCATGTAGGATGTTTTGTAAAATCAATACCATTGTGTATAACATAATTAATCATAGTTGATGCTTAGGTTTCATTTGAATTCGTAAGAATATATCACTTAATTTGTTGAAAGTGCAAATAAATATTGTATTTCTCAATATTTTAACTCTTAGTATACTAATCTATAAAATATTTGAAATTTACGAGAAATGATGATACCTATGAAAGAAACGATATTACTAGCATTAGAAGTGGCACACCACCAACCCATTGTTTTCTTCATTTTCACTCCTCCAATGCATATCATAAGGAGAAAGAAGAGCAAAGAGAAAAAATGATAGCTACAGAGTTTCATAAATAAATTAATCAGTCTCCTTTAAATTTTATGGTCAATGAAGAACCTATAAAAAAATAGAAGATGCACCCACAATGATAATGATGCAAACATGGATACATCCTTAGCTCATGATGCAAAAATCTTAGAATAAACGTTAAATAGTCATTTCAAAGATTATCAACCAGGGATAATTTTAAGGATGGAAATTTATATTAAAATGTAGAAACATGGGCTAATATTACTAGTAATATGTAAAATCTAAAAAATTTAGCAATAGTTTCGTAAAAATATTCAAATTTCTAAGAATTTTATACAGTTTCTATAAAATTTTGGCAATTTTTAACGTAAAATAATTTTATTCTATGGAATTTGGGCGAATTGTTTTTATAAAAAATGGAAATTAGTGAATCCTTTTTTGGGAAAAACCATGGAAAATTAGCCCATTGGCGAAATTTAGCCTCTAAAATCATCCATTATCAACAATATGGTGGGGTGCAAAACCAAGACATTTATGAAGATTATGATATTATATATGAGGATGCAATAAAGAATGCTACAATGACACCCTTATTTGAAGGGAAAGTAGGAGCTCTACATCGACAACTGTTATCCTAGTCTACAACATGAAAGGAAAATTTGGTTGGTCAAACAATAGCTTTTCAACATTGTTGAAGTATTATATGTTTTGATGCAATATACACAATTTTCATCCCCAATGATTGACAATTTTTTACAAAGTTTATTTATATGAAAAATAGTTCTTATTTTAACTGAAAATATAATAACCACATATAATATATGTTTTGTCTCAACAATGAGTTACATGACAAGTTGTTGCCAAGGGATAATAGTCTTCCAAGGACTACCAATGAAGCACAAACAATAATCAAGGAGATAGGGGTGTTCTATGGTTCCATTCATGCATTCCCTAAATATTGCATTCTATATAGAGATAAATATGAAGGAGAGAGGAAGTGTCCACAATGTCATGAATCCTATTTTCACAATGGTATCTTGGAAAAAAAACACAAATAAAGTGGTGTGCCACATGTCGATAATCTCTAGGTTAATGAGATTTTTTTTAATTTAAGTCATTGGCCTAATTAATAGAATGGCATGAATTTAGTAGAAGTGGTGATGGTGTTATGGGAATCCTAGTAGATTCAATGGAAATGAAACATATAGAATCTAGTTGGCCAAAAAAAATGTTAATAAGAAGTTGAGCATAAGATTTGGTCTTGCAATGGATGTGGTTAATCCCAACCATTAGAAATATAGTGTATGGATCAAATTGCATGTTCTTCTATCCAACTAAAATATTCCACCTTGGATGTCAGTCAAGGAGGAGCACCTAATGTTGGTTTTACAATACCTCGAAAGTATCAAGTGAATAAAATGGATCATCTTTGTCACCTTTGATAAATGAATTACAACTTTTATGGAACATGATTAGTGTAACATCCTTGTTTTCAAACCCCAAAACTACTAATGTATATTGTAAATGCAATGTACAGCCGAGGGCCAAGCTATGTAATATGTAAATGATTTAAATTGAATATAATAAACAAAATATATTGCTAGTTTCAGATGGACACAAACAAATATTTGGGGGCTTAGTTTCCACAAGAGAGGGAAGGGGTCCAAGGGAGAGAGTTTACCGATGTCTATTAAACCCAAACCCATTTCTTTCGAAAGTATCCTTACTATGAACCTTCCATTATCTATTGAGTGTTCTAGAGCCCAATCATTGAATTCATGTAAGAGGGTGTGTGTGTGAAGTCACATCCCATAGTTATTGATAACATGGGTGTTGAGTACAATCAGCTTGGGGAAGAGTGTAAGTCAAGCAAGCAAGAGAAAGAGAGGAAATTTGTATGGGGAGGGGAGCAGAATTACATATTCATGTTTTTGCATGCAGAGTAGTTTTTACATGGAGTTTTCTAGACATAAAGAGAGCTTGGAGTGTTGAAGCTTGAAGGTAGCTATGGTGGGAATGCTTGGTAGTTGTTTGGAGCTGTAATTTCATGGGAAGAGAGGTTGCGAGCCTGTGAGAAATATTTTTTTTGAAATTTGTCAAGAGAAGCAAGTGTTTTGTTGTTGGGTGAATTCTTGTTGGAGTTATAGAATTCTTGAGGTCCCAATAGAGAGATTTATTGTCCAATATGTGTTTAAATCCCTAGAGGTGAGTGGGAATGCTTGAGGGACTATGAGCAATGAAGTGGGATCCCATCCCTTGGGTTGTGCGGGTTGTGAGGAAGAGAGTTAGTGGACTAGAATTAGTTGTGGGGAATTGACTATTGAGAGGGGTACATTAGCAAACCTTAGGGACGATAGCCTCTTATGAATTCATAGCCCCAACTTGGGGGTGACTTGATGTTGAGAACTGGAACAACAAGTCTATGATTGGGAGGAAGGTCCATCCTCTGCAGCGGGTCACATATTTTCTAAGATAAGTGTTCTTATTGGTTGTGTTTATTCATGTTAAATGTTGATATAATTGTTGTGCATTTTGCTCTTAAGTTATTTTGGGTTAATGCTACTTGTTGTGAATAAAAAGATGCATATGGATCTCCATTTATGTGGTTGAATGTTTATGTATGTGCTTTGTTGCTACCGTGCATAGYTAAAGTAGTTGCATTTATGTTTTTTTTTTAGTATGCACAGTTGAACGAGTTTGAATGTCACAGTGTGTATTATTTTTGCATTAAGAATTGGTATCAGAAATTTTATTGSGTCATTTTTAGTAGTGGTGTGACCCAATTTGGGGATGGGGAATGTTACAGAGTGGTATCATAGATTAGGTTCAACACTCRACCCACATGGGACAAGAACCGGTGCAAATTTGGGAAAATTCATTGTTACAGATTTTGATCTTTGACGAATTTGGGGGAAAACAATGAAAAATCATAGTGAAATCCCCAAATTCATGAACCAATTCGAGTTTCAAATTCCTCTGAACTATCTAAGAGGTTTAATGGCTTCAATCGACCGAATTGCAAAGTTATATTAGAATTTAAAGGTTGAATTCACGTTACAATGGAGGTCAAAAGAATTGGGAGAGTATGATGAATCGATGACCAAGATCATGTTTGATCTTGAGATCAACAGCCCAAATTCATTATGAGTTTATTAAAAACTTATAAGTTTTCGGCGTTTTGCAAAGGGAGATAACCATGTTGGAGAGTTGCTTTGACCAAATCTATTCTCGGACGAGCAGTTTATCATACAGTTTGGTCTAAGCTAAACGTAGAATACTATCTCATCGCATCTTCTCGCCAAATCCTCATTCCCTTTTTAGTCCACGAGGTCCAAAAGTAGTTGAATCAATGAGGCTGCTACAAGACTATGGTTGGTGCAAGAAGGTTTGATCCAGTGACTTCATAGACCATGACAATTTAGCATTCAATTTACTCAAAATAAATGAATAAATTATGAATATGGGATAAAATCATTACCTTTATGCTCGATATTTTCTTCTTAAGAAAAAACATGAGGTAATAGGTTTAGATAGGGTGACAGAACAAGATGTTATGGGGAAAATGGTCAAAATGCGGTCCTCGGGTAGTCCCAAAAGTATCAAAACATGGACTCCACATCTCTCTCGCACCTGAGAGATTGCATGTCCTCATGCAAATAAAACCATGGTCTCTACAAACTACTATCTTTCAAAATTGTATATTTTGTTTCCCACGTCCGCTAAGTAGTTGCCTAGGCCAATACCTCTGGACTAGAGTTTGTAGATTGGAGGCTTCGAAGTTTGACTTGGAGCCTCTGATTTCTTGTTGTGAGTCTACTAGCTCTTCTAAACCATATCCTAACCAACTTCTCAGTATTTTTGTGGCTTACCTTGAGCTCTTTGGTTTCTTCCTGAAACTTGAGGTTAGACCTCCCTAATAGCTCATTTTCATTCTTAAGAAATCATTCCAGAACAGAAAGTTATTTAACGGTTTGTTGCAATGTCCTAATATTGTTTTTATGTTTTGTTGATGGTATGTCGGAAAACTTTCCTCCTTCTGATTTAAGCTCCTTTATATGAGGGTGAGAGTCGTTTCCGTGTCCTACAAGGACTAAATCTTTCAAAATGTCATATTCTTCCCTATGGAACAATAGGGTTTCTTGCAGCTCTCCATGGGTATCCTTTTCCATCTTTTTCTTTAGTAAATCTGCAAGGGTCATTTTCCCTTGTTGTTCTTCTTCAGTCAAATTTATCTTGGCCATTTTCAAAGTTTGGCTCCTTGTCACTCTGGGTTATGGAGATACATATAGGGTTTTCCTTTTCTTCCCTCGTTGCTTGATTTCTCCTATTATTTGGACATCTTCATCCTCTTCCTCGGGTTCCTGGGAATCTACATGTTCAACCTTATGTTCGACCTCGGATTCCTAAGCATTTGTGTGCTTAGATTCTACATCTTTGACCTATGTCTCTTGTGCAGTTGTGAACTTCATTATCCTTCTATCTCTCGTATGTTGCTTCAACCTTCACCCTACAACATTACTTCCAGCAATAAATCGATTTCTGATTAAAATTTCTCCTAATCGTCTTTCCTTTTGTTCAACTCCACCATGATTAGGATCTTAATTAGGCCATGGTGGAACAGATTTGGCTCCACATTCGTTGTTCTCTTATGAGTTGTCAGTGTTATCTTGGAGAGTGACATTTTTAAGGAATACGAAAAATTTAACCTATGTCCTTTGAAGTTCCTTAGAAGTCAAATATAAAACAAAATTGCTAACCCAAAACTCCCCTCATGGGTAATATATTTCTACAAGATAAAGAGGAGGTCTCGATACCTTTTCTTAAACCATTGTTGTTTCAATCATTTTGCCTAGTCGGGTTTGTAGTCCTCTGTGAGAAAATGTGCATACATCTGCTTATCTACCAATTGGTTCTTGAACCATATGTCTCCATCCTAAGGTAACTTTGTCATTGCTACAATTGAATCCTCTGTCACCTAAAACTCGATATCCCCAACACGCGCGCTCTCTCTTCGTGGAAGCTCTGCATGAATGCCAGTGTTACCTTGCTATTGTACCCATAGAATTTTAGGAAGAAGGGAAACCACCTCACACTTTCTATCTTTCTTTTGCATTTAGGGTAATCTTCCAACAACTTCATACCCTCGGGCTCAAATCGAACTAGATTCCTCATGATTCAATGCTCACCCTCTCTATGGAAGAGTATGAAATATGTTGTTTAACACCTTGGTTATACCGTCAAACGGGAATCGGTATGTGAGGTTGAAAGGGAGGTCAAGTTTTGGGGTCTTATCGTAATTATGGAAGGAAATGATACCATAAATGGTTTACATATGACAACGTCCTAATCCGATTAAAAAATAATCGAAGGTCAAATCTCTGAGTGTGTGAAATGATTAAGCTATATGCAATGGTTCATGCCAAAATCGGACGGTTTACACAATTGGCTATGGACTTCAGCACGATCGTGAGGATATAAGGGTAAAAATTCATATCGACAGTAGTGGTTAGGTATTCCAGAATTTCAATGGTTCAAAGACTTTTTCCCAATCATCACAATTTTTCATCATTTTGAATAAATGAAAAGAAAAAGAAATTTTCTACGACCTTTGTTACCTGATCTTTCTGAATATACTACAGGAACAACTAAGTCTAATAGTGTACATGGCCTTGTAGAAAAAACTATTGATATTTCTTTTGGATACAAAGGGAGATATTTGCATGGTTCTTTGGGTTGTTAGCTGCAATGGAAGACCCACTACAAAAATTGCAGAAGTTTGTTACATGAAGATTTTGTAGTGGTCATTGTGCAAGGCTCAGACTACTTGGTTTCTTTGTTGCAGAAACATAACTTGTTTTATTCCAGAAATCCCCTGTGGACCAAATTGAATCAAGAAATCTGAAAAATTGGACTCGCACAAAAAGAATCTGTATGTTGTTGTAGAATGTTGAAATTATGCATCATCGCCCTCATTGTACGATCATATTCACATGAATGTATTTTCTGACGTCTAATGCAAAAAGGACCCATTTGGTTACCGACAATTGATGGATGTCGTTAACCAATGCGAGGTTTCCCACCAATAATGCTAATGAAAACTAAGGTACTCTGATGCAACCTAACAGGTGTGAATTAATGAATACCCTTTATTGTCAGCAAGTAAGCTCATTATTAAGGCATAGAAGCTTCAAGGCATCACTAAATATTTGATCTTGGACCTAGATGATGAGTTGAAGTCGATGGGCCAAGATTTTTGGAAGGAAGGCCTTGGAGAATCTTCCATCAATCTAACACGAGCATCAAAAATTATTTTATTAAAAAATAGAATCACCATAATTTTAATAGAGACCCCACCAACCAGAAACTAGTTTTCAAGTGAGGTCATAGCTCTGTTGCGCCAGAAAGCCTAGTTTTCACAACATGGCCTTGCTTTTCTCTTTTCTTTTTATTTTTTATTTTATCATTTTTCAGTAATTAAAAGAAAATTAATATCGTGAAGAAGAAGCACAGGGAGGATCCCCCCTGCTTACCACTTCCAGTTCAGTTTGTTCCATAAAACTCTTGATAAAATCCTCCTTGTACTTAGGCTTCTGATATAGTTTGAGTCTATGCCCATTAACCAGGAAGGAAACTTTTCCATCATCAATTGTTCTAACCCTGACAGTTACATTATCATAAGAAGCCTAAACTTCGTAGGGACCAAGCCAATGCGTGTTGAATTTCCCTTTGAAATTTTTGAACTTTGAATAAAAAAGGAGTGCCCAACCCCCCTCCTTGAACTGCTTCTTTATAATAACCTTGTCATGCCATATTGCCCTTTGCTAATGCATGATATCAGTATGTTGAAAATATTCCTGTCTCATTTCATCTAGCTCGTTCAGTTGTACAATCATCTATTTTTGTGCCTCTGTCAAGTCCATGCCCAAATTTGCTGCCATATTGAAAGTTTTGAATTAAAACTCTATTGGAATAAGGACATGTTTCCCATAGACCAGCTTGTATGGAGAGAAGCCAGTAGTACTCCTTCATGTCATTCTATATGCCCATAAGGCCTCTAAAAGCCTATCTGGCCAATCCTTTTTGTGCACCTGCACCATCTTTGTCAAAACTGTCTTCGGGACTTTATTTGTTGATTCCACCTGCCCATTGGCTTGTGGATGATATGGAGTGGACTTCTTGTGGGTGATTTGATATCTTTGGGTGATTGCTTGCATTAACTTAAATGTAAACTGAGCGCCTTGGTTAGTAACGATCTCTCTAGGTACCCCAACGCAAACAAAAATTTCACTAAAGAAGAAATCTACTACTACCTTCTCTATGGCACTAGGCATAGATTTTGCTTCTACCCACTTAGTCACATAGTCCATACAAACTAAAATATTATTTTTGCCTTTGGATAAGGGGTTTATTGGGCCTACGAAGTCCAAGGCCCATTTTTCAAAGGCTCCTATAAGGACCTGAGGTCGAAGTGGAATCTCGTATGCTAGAGTAGGTCAACCCATCCTTTGGGAGTTGTCACATGCCCAAACATATTTCTTTGCATCGTCAAACAATGTGGTCCAATAATAACCCAAGTAGAGAATTTTGTAAGTTGTCCTTTTGTCTGTGAAATTACCCCCACAGGGTTCATCATGGCATGCCTTCATGATGTTATACATCTCATCTTCTCTTACAAACCTGTGAATAATCAAGTCAAGACCTGTGTGAAAGAGGTCTCCTTTGATCCAGGAATACAGAGCACTCAACCTTACAACCCTGTTTCTTTATTTTCGTGAAAAGTGGTGTGGAAGTTTTCTTGTAACAAGATAATTGGCTATGTCTGCAAACCAAGGGGTGGAAATAACAAACAAATTTTCATCTGGAAAACTATCATCAACGAGAGTATTCTCACCTTCATTATTAAGTCTAGAAAGGAATTCAGCTACCTGATTTTCCTTTC
>JASDQU010588080.1:72559-83920 GCA_032191745.1 Picea mariana | reverse complement strand
TAGGATTTTCAGGAGGCACATAAACAGAATCGTCATGCGCTTCCAATATCGTTTGCAAAGCATATTGTAAACTTTCAAAATTTAGACCTATTGTGGTCGGGTTTGGCCGGTTTGGAAGGAAAGGCTTTCTAAAAGGTGATTTGAAACTTAATTTACTTTTATATGCCTCCTCGACGGATCGTTTCAATTCAACGACCTGATTGGACAGTTTTTGGAAATCTTTCTGCAAGCTCTCCAGGTCTAATGTTTCTTGTTGATTTTTAGGTTGAGGAGGCCTAGTGAGAATTTCTATTTTCTTCTTAGAAGATGAAGTTGTTTCAGCTTCACTGCTTAGATTATCTTTTAATCTCAAAATATATTTTTCAATTTGACTTGCCTCCTCAAAGGATTCTAACAACGTGTTCTTTTTGGACCTTTTAACTCATATGCTATGTTATTATGTAGGGCATATGCAACAATTAATCTTTCTAAAGGCATCGAATCTATAGGGAGTTTGTTTTTTAGTGTTAGAAATCTTTGGTTAAAGTCTTTCACTTTTTCTTTAGGGTTCATTTTTAAACTAGAGAGTTCCATCCCTAAGACTTTTGGAGATTTATCATCCCCAAATTTTTCTAGAAAACAAGTTTCAAACTTGTCCCAAGAGACGATGGTCTGAGGTTGTTGAGCGAAATACCAGGTTGAGGCATTTCCCTCAAAAGTATAAGGAAATAATATGCACACTACATCTTCGTGTTAGACACTCCGAAGTCTAATGGATAGCATAAATTTCTTGTTGTGATCCTCAACTAATTGCTTCGAATCTGGATCAAATTTGGGCAACCATTTCTCCAGATGTTTAGGTAGTGGGTATTAGGCTCCAAGTACAACCATGACATCTTGATCGAGCCAAGGCCTGGTAGGATTGTTTTGGTTTGCCATGGGAGTTGGTGGAGTCGAAGGTTCAGATGGTTCAGATGAAGAACGACCTTCATCCGAGGATTCACCTCCCGAAGAAGCTGGAGAAGAACCAGGTGGGGATGGTGGAACACTAGATCCTCTAGCACCAAGGATAAGTGCTTTAGCAGGATTGGTAATATTATTAGTCCCTACAGTGTTTCTATGCAGACCAGTACCTTGAAGTTCTTCTTGAAGATTTGTAAAGTCAAGGGGTTGATTGAGTTGTCTACCAGGTTGTCTAATACGGGATAAGAAACTTTGAGTTTTTATAAGTGACTAGTGGACAATTTCTTGGACGTCAATCCCTTGAGGGAGTGGTGTCACTGGTTCGATAGGAATATCAGTGTTATCATTTGAGGTAGTAGTTTTTTCAAGTGTAACATTTGTGTCAGAGTGACTACGTGTTACGACAGGAGTACGAGTGTGGGGGGGAGTCTTACGACCTCCACATGCCATCAATTAATTTTAGGCCCTCCTTCTAGCGCCATTTGTTGATGGGCATAAGTGACACACCGTCAACTGGAAGGTCAGATCCAGACCAGGGTTATCTAATTAACCCAAGTCGTTTGGAATGAACTGACCCGACGGGTTTAATGGCTCCATTAGCCAACTAAGTCCTAAAAATAATAAAAGAAATAAACTAACCTAAAGATATGATTCTAACATTTTATGTACTAATTATAAATGTTCAAATACAAACATGAATATATACAAATGATTATAAGAAGCCTATATACAGTTTGCAAGGTTTACTCTAAATCTTGCGAAATGAATGTTAGTAATAGTATTTCTAAAAGAGACAAAGAAAGAATAGAAATCTTTTTGTTTTTCTTTTTGAATGTTTAAAGACTTTAAACTAATAAATACTAAGCAAATACAATTGAAACAATGATACATCAACACTCAAAGCTAATGTATGCAATCATTATTTCATTAATAAATAATCTAACTAAATAACACACAAACTAACCTATAGTTGATCAGCGAAACTAAGCTTATCTTTATGTGTTGTTGGAGCTCCTACTTGTCCTGCATGTAAGGGAAACCTATGACAGAACAAAACTAGTACTTTCCAGAATAAATTCAAAGAAGCRTTTAATATGTTGGAGCAAGAATAGAACAAAATAATAACTAATTAAAAATCCTATGATCTTGYGATAATCAATATTTAAGAACGAGAGAAAACTCAATTCTTAGTATCAATATTATCCATCATTTAACATTAGGAATAAATCAATAATAATCAAATGATAGATTGATCACACATACAAAATGGAATGACAAATTATGGAAAGCATCTAAATATTTAACAATATGAAACACCATATGATGACAAGRCTAAAGCTAAATCAGTCATTATAATATCTCATAAGACCGAGGTAATAGAAAAACATAATGGAATAAGCATCACACAGGTCTAAAGCCAATGGTGAATTGCTTCCCCATATCCGTTCTCAAAATCAGATGTCCATACTATATTCCAGCCAAAGTTGTCCTTTACTACTAACAGCAATCACTATTTAAACTAGTCTTGGATTATCAACCTCTTATCATGCAAGATAGAGGGTAATCCCAAAAAAATAGATTGATTTACAAAAATAGTACAACAGGGAACCACTCATGTAGGAGTTTGTTTATCAAAATTAATTACATAATGACATAGTTTTATCAAACAAAAAAGAAACTACTAAACTATTCAGCGCATAATCCATGATGGCTTCTCCTTGTGAATAGCACCATAATTTTTGTTTTCCTATAAATGACAAAAGGAAATTGATTTTTAGAAAATAATACAAACTAACATTTATAAATAGACTGGCTACATAATCGTGAGATTTTGTAGCTAGTCTTATATTAACAAAGAAAATCAAAATAAATCTTCCTATTTGACTTTTATAACAGAATAAAATGAAAGAAAATCAAAACCACTTTTACCATTCTAGAAATTAGACAGTGAAGGGTCGGATAATTCTGAGTTAATGATGGCATTGAAATTGGTTGCATTTTTTATAATCACACTACCGGCTCTTTTGGGCCTTTTACTTGCCTGATTTGCACATGCCTTCAATCCTTGATTTTCTCGTTCAAGTAGGGAATTTCGCGTTGCCAAATGTTTTAATTGTGCCTGTAAATATGGTATGTTTATGTAGTATCATTCTACCCAGTCCAGACAATTTTCACAGTGTACCGATGCTATAGCAGGTAGAGGTTGAGTGTTCTCAACAATGGGTGCTTTGGTCTTTCCTGTAGCTTGTTTCGAATCATGGCCTATGCCAGCAAATCCCTTTTGATCTTTTAGAAATGGAGGTAGTTTAGAAAAAAAATCATATTGAATAGCTTCGCTACTGGTTTGATTTCCGAGACACTGGTTATCCACATATTCTCGGGCAAGGAAATCATTGATCTCGTAATCGGTCAAGTGATCATCGACCTCAATCACCAAGATCGAGCTCAAATGATCCTTTTGTCGATTTCTCAGACTCCTGGAAATTAACCTGCCTTGCCTTTTGTTTACGAAACTCAGGTCCGAGTTACCATGTTTCTTCTTCTTACAATTTTCCTTAACAGTTGGTTTATAATTCAAACCCTGAGTCAACTCAATAGCAAGAGCAGGAGAAACCCTCTCCTTCAATACATCCACTACCTCCTCTAACGAATTTATGGGTACAAAAATATATCATGGTTTTTTACCCAGAGGGTTTTGCATAACAACGGAATTTGGTTCAGTGAGCTCACTATCTCTATGTGAATCCACACCTTGAATTTCAGTCATACGGTTACAAGGATTGGGGTTTATATTTGAATGCAGAGGTGAGTCCACTATGCTCTCGAGTAGGGCAAAATTGTTTTGACACGGGAAGTCTTCCCAAGTGTCCCTAATTTGAGCCAGATGCAACAGTAGCAAAATTCGTATAAGCCCATGGTGGAAGAGGCTAGATAGAGGGTTTAAACTCTGTTACTTATAATGCTTTGACATCTTATGCGTGCTCATCAACAAATAGAAGGGCATGTTTAGCTTAAACCCTAGGAACAACATCAATAGTCGAATGTGATACAAAAACATTAAACCATACCTACCCTCACACGTTATAAATTGTTTTAGAATCAGAAGTAGGTCATGCCATCGAGGTTTCAAGAGGGTAATAGAAGTAACTTTAGGGAAGCATGTCGATTTCCTAGAGACCGTGAAAAAGCTCCAAGGAATGCCTTCTATCTTAGCGTTTTTGAACCATTTTTCGCCTTCAAGTGACAGTCATGTTGCTCGTGCTATAGATTCCTATGTTACCTTCAATTGCAGATCCCCAACTTTGGCTCTAAAGCCATCAAATGTTTGAGCAAAATCCTGTGCGACCATCAGGTTATATCCTTCGAATTTTCAGATGAAAATGTCCCAACCGTGCGCCTGTATATCATTTATGGCATCGTCGTGGGAGAGAAGGGCTTGAGAGCCATTAGGTTCAATTCGAACCACGAGGGCCATGGTTGATATCAAACAGACACAGTAAATACCACGAGAGGGAGTCTTCATCTTCCAATAGACAAATAACAAGGAGAGGTATGTGAAAACCTAAACGGCCCGATACCTACCAACTTTGGAGGCTATCATGTTTGGTAATTTAAGTTTGGAGTGACAGAAAACCAGAGGACGTGCAGGCTTGTGAACCATTATGCACAATGAAGATTAAACCCCAACCATTATCATCTGCCTATTTGAATAATGAATGAAATCCTTAAATGTACAGGACAATAGGATGATGTGTATTTGTGAGTACATCAGTCCTGTACCAAGGTGATATGAAAGCGATATGACTAATAGAGCAAAGAGCACATTTCAAATGTTAATCCAAGGTTCTTCACGATTAGGCATATCAAAAATTAAAATCATCAACCAACCATATATATGATCAAGTCATATTCCCCATAGTACATAAAATTGTGGCAATGGATTAATCAATAAACTTATAAACTTTAAAACTTATAAACATATAGGTCCCTTTAAGGTGTAATCTCTTTAGCAAAAGAAAGGAAGAAATCACAAACTGCAGAATGATTACCCAAGCCAAGTTTTTGTTTCAATTTCATGCTTGCAGTCATGAAATTTAAAAAAAGCAAATGAAAATTTAGAAGAAAAACTCATATAATAAGCTAGCCCAATAAATCTCCTTCAAGCCAAAAGATAGAAACGTTTATAAATGTAAAGAGGAGGCAGCTACAAAAAGATTTTATCTCTTTGTGATGACTTTTAATTATGATAAAATTTGACATAATTGGTGGCTGCCAACAATGGTGACACGTTGGGTGAAGCAATTATCTCTCCATCACCAGAAAATTTATATAAGGGGCACAGGTGAAATAAATTTCAGAGACAGTTAACGACAGATCAAGTGTTTTGATAATAACTCAGAAAATAACACAGTCATAGCATTGGATTTATTTATGTCTGAAAATGTAATCTGGTATCTTATTTAGATCATAGGTGTAGCGATGTTTATACAGATGAATTTGATACTGTTGACAGGGCCACTGCTTCCAACAGGCGTCCATAGCCTCGGCAGGGATGTCATTTAACCCACTAGAGTACCTCTATCATGTCCAAGAGTCGTCCATTCATGATCAAAACATCATCATACTAGATCAAATTAAAAGGTATACTTGAGGATCTTCTTAAACCTGCATTGATTCGCTGGCAGGCCTGTTCAGTACCTCGACGAAGTTGCTTTGGTATCATGTGTGTATTTACCCGCTGCCAGCAGACCTGTTCAGTGTCCCGGTGGGTTTTCACACAATTCCCACACATTACAGTGCTTCCAACTCTCTAAAATTTGTTTATAAATTTTCAGAACTTCATGATATTAAGAGAGCAGGGTGATACTAAAGATCTCATAGTCTGGTAAGAAAAGATTGATCATTTAAGAATCATTTTTCTGTTCTGATGACTTTCATCATGATTTGGACAATTAGATTTTCCTTAAGAAACCATCTCTAGGATGGGGAAGCACATTGAGTTGTTCTTATTAAAATAGGGATGGTGTGAGAAGTTTGTTAAGGATAATCGCGTCTTCATGTGATTTCAATGAAAAATTAGAAACATTGATTGAAGAGAAACTTACTTTCATTGATCTAATTTTAGTGGGTGCTTGAACTGTTATCGACTGTTGCTATTGAATAAGAATTATGATTCCCTTCAACAAATGAATGGTGATTTAGACATAATTATTTAGAAAACAAATCAAAATCAAGCAAAATGAAAAGAACCAAAATCAAAAACAGAAAAAAATTAAAAATATTTACAAGAGGGTGGATCAGAAATAATCAAACGAAGTATCTCTTGAGAGCCTGGCCATTCACTGGGAAAGTGTCCAGCTGTCCTTCCAAGTTATGTAGACAAAAAGAGTTAGGACCCAATTTTTCAGAAATTACAAATGGTCCCAACCACAGGTTTTGGAACTTGGTATGTTCCCCCTTACCCTCATGCGCTTTGTCCCACTAGAGAACGAAATCCCCAATATCAAAATTCCTATCAGAAGATGAACTTGCATGAATCCAACTCTTCACAATTTGTTGGTGCTAGTCAAGTTTTTGTTTTGCTTGTGTTCTCACCTCTTCTAGTTTTAATAAATCATTTATCCGGTTTTCTAGAGGAGGACACTCTTCTTCTTGAACCTTCTGCGATAATTGCAAAGAAGGAAGTAATACATGTGGGGGGAGGATGGCTTCTCTTCTGTAGACAAGGAAGAAAGGATAATTACCAACGGAGGCTTTTGGAGTTACTCTATCAGCCCAAAGTTATTTGTACAATGCATTGTGTCAATTCTTGTGGTTTTCTGAAACTGTCCTTTTTATAATCTTGATTAAATTCTTATTTGTCGACTCGGCTAGACCGTTCCCTTGAGGATAGTAGCTAGTAGACTACTTCATTTTAATCCCTTTTTCCAGACCGAAAACATTCATATCTAGGGAAGAAAAAGATGTAGCATTGTCAAAAACTAGACATTCAGGAATTCTGAATCGAGTGATGATGTGGGAGTTCAGAAATGACACTACCTGATTGGTGTTAACTACTTTTAAAGGTAAAGCTTCAGACCATCTTGTAAAATAGTCTGTTGTTGTGAGGATATACTTGTGTTGTTGCAAAGAATGGGGATTGATTGGTCCTATAATGGCTAGGCCCCATTGTTGAAAAGGTGCATCTATAGAAACAGGTTGCAAAGGAAAAGTTGTCTTTTTCACCCGTCCTACGGCCTTTTGACAAATTATACACTTGCAAGACAGCGTATGGGCATCTTTAAACAAGGTATGCCGATAGTATCCAGCCCTTAGAACTTTGTGGGCAGTTGCATCTCCACCAAAATGACCACTGGCATCACCAGAATGAAGTTCAACCAACACTTTTTCAGACTCCTCTTTTTCCAAACAACCCATAAAAACACCATCAAAGTTCTTTCGAAATAATATATCATTGATTAATTGGAAACATGCAGATTTAAGAATAAGTGTTCTTCTGTTTTTGGGGTCAATATTGCGGGGAGCAGATCTATGCGTTAAATAAAATCTAATGTTCTCATACCAAGAATCGGGTTTAGTTTGTGCACAATTGATCTATTTTTCGTTATGTTGATTTACAGTTGATGTATTTATTTGACTTTCTAGTTCCTCAACTAAATCAACCACTAATTTACACAGGCCCTAACCTCTAACAATCTGGGCAGGAGTTATTTCAAGATCATATTCCTGTAGCAATGTCATCCAATTTGCTCTTTTCTCACCCAGTTCTTTTTGTATTAACAGGTTTCTTACAGCGGGGTAAGGAACGACAACTTTGGTCATGGATTTCAACAGATAAGACTTAAAGTGTTTCACTGCTTTAAGAATGGCATATGCCTGTTGATCTACCGCGGGATAATTAAGTTCTGCTCCTTTAAAAGCAGAGCTCATGAAGGCAATGGGTATCTCATTGCTTTCAGCGTTTTTCTGTGTAAGCACAACAGCATAGGATCTGTCGGATGCAAAAGTGTATAGAGTGAAATCCTGAGAAAAATTGGGACTCATCAGGGAAGGTGCTTCTATTAAGGATTTTCTTATTGAATCGAAAGCTTGATTTTCTTGTGGTCCCAATCTGTACAAAACATCTTTTTTAATTATATTTTGTATAGGTTTAACCATTTCAGAGAAGCTTGGGACAAATCGTCTGACAAAATTAATCTTACCCAAAAATGATTGCATGGCCTTCTTGGAAGAAGGAGGGGGAAGTTTAGAATTGTGTTGGGTTCTCTCGGGATCAATAATCATTCCATCTTTAGATACTATAAACCAAAGCAGTTTTCCTTGTTCTACTGCAAAGACTGATTTTTTAGGATTGAGAGATATGTCGAACTTGTGGCATCGTTCTAAGACTTCCCTAAGGTGAGACAAGTGATCTTTCTTGTTTTTTGAAAAGACTATGACATCATCAAGATAGACCACAGTTGATTGGTTAATGAGGCCACTGAAAACAATATACATTGCTCTCTGGAAAGTGGCACCAACATTTATCAATCCAAAAGGCATTTTCATGTAGGCGTAAGTGCCCCACAAGGTACAAAAGGTGGTTTTAAATTGGTCTGAAGGAGACATAAGGACATGGTTGTATCCCTAAAAAACATCTAATAAAAATAGTCACTCGGAATGAGACACCTGTTGTAGAATTTGTTCCATTGGAGGAACAGGGTATTTGTCTTTATCAGATGCTCGGTTTAAATTTTGAAAATCGACACAAAGTTGAATTTCACCACTTTTATTCCTTATGGGGACTAAGTTAGATACCCATTGAGTATGCCTAACTGGAAAAATTATCTTTTCAGTTAGTAATTTATCCAGTTCCTTTTTAACAGTAGGTTCCAATTTAGGAAGCATTTTCCTCAATTTATGTTGAAAAGGTTGATTCTAGGGTTTCATAGTGATTATATGTTGTATGATGTTTGGGTCGAAATTTTTTAGGTCGTCGTATGTCCAAGAAAATACATCTTTAAATTCTTTGAATAGTCTTATAAAAACGGATCTTTCCTGTTCAGAACATCCCTTTCCCAGATTAATATTTTGAGGATTATCTCATGTTCCTAAATTAACAGTTTCATAGATCAGAGAGGAACTGTTAGATTTGCAATTGACTACCCCTCTAAACTTTTCATGTAAGTAATAAAATTTCCCTAATCTCACAATAGATTTGGGGATAGATTTTACTAGCTCGGACGTTGATTCAGGAGATCGAGGATCAGACATTACCATGAAGTCTCGGAGATTCTCATCGTGAGTGCCTTCATCAATAACTGCATCCTGGAAGGTTTCTTCCATATGCAGAAAGTTGATGATCTGTTGATCATCATCAAACACTCTCCAATTTGTGATGTTGTTCGGAATCTATGGCCTGAATAACAATTCGACTGAGAATGCGTTAGGAGAAAGACCTTCAGTGGGCAACAATTTAGAAGCAACATTGGCTAGTAAATCAGCTTCTGAATTACTAATCCTAGGAATGGAATTTATATTAAATGCTAGAAATTTCTGCATTAAACTCCATACCTCGGTTTGGTAACTCTTCAGATGCGGTGACAAACAATGTATTGTGTTTCTTACCTGTTTGAATACGATTTATGAATCACCAAATACTACCAAATTTTGCACATCGATGTCCAGTGCTTTCCTAAGTCCTTGCAAAAGTGCTTTGTACTATGTCGTGTTGTTAGTACATTCAAACTCTAATCGACAAGAAATGAATGTTTTATTACCTGTAGGGTCGATGAGTACACAACCGGCACCTTCCCCTTCTCGGGATTTGGATCCATCAAAATATAGGGACCAGATTTGTGAATCATTAGCAGTACTTGGCGTATTTGGCAAAGTTGGTGCCTGAGTATATGTCGTAACTTCATATTGTTGTTCTGGATTAGTGATAGAGGAAATTTCAGTCATTAAGTTACCAAAAAAGGTATTCATTCCTTGAGTTTCAATCGAATTTGTGGAGGTAACAAAAGGCTCATTTGGATCGTTCAGATCTATCATAGTACGTTTAAGGTAACGTTCTCTATTTATTCTGATTTTGTTGGGTTGTCCATTTTTAGGCAGCCACAAATGAGACCGGTCTGTAGCAAAATAACCGTGTAGTTGTTCTGACCAATCTCTGCTTAAAAATAGACCATAAACTTCAAGAATGTCAACAACGATAATATCAATTACTTGATGAACTTTGGGAATGGATGATACTCTAATCAGTGCATTTTTAAGTTCGTCGATCACTTTAACTTCATTCGATCTAGCTAAATGATTTTTAGATCAGAAGGTTTTACATCTGCATTAATTTTCTGGCATACAAATAAGGGCATCACATTTGATGATGCAACGGAGTAAACCATACAATTATGTACATTCCTATTAAAAATTTTAAATGTCAATAAAAAAGGGGGCACATTTTTTTGTGCAGAAACTACATAATTCTGTTGATTTTTTATTGTTGTTCCTTAAACAATTTTATCTAGGTTTTCTACAGTTTTTCCTAATAAGTCCCTTCCGTCTTGGTGTTCAGATGTCTTTTTAGTTGGGACATTTTTAGTTGTGTTTAAGTCAATTTCTGCTGATTTTTTGCTGCTAACATCATTCCTTTTACTATTTTTAGCGATGGTTTTAAGCATTTTCTGCAAAATGAGAGGAAATTTCAACAATTCAAAAACATAAATATTTGCCCTTAATTTTTTCAGATCATCAATTAAATCATACTCTAAAACTGGGAAACTAGGTTTTTTCTAGTTTCTCTTTGTTTTGGTTGTTTTGGAAACACATTTTTACTTATTTCGGGTGCGGGCTTGTTTTGTGCTTTGCTTCTAGTGTTGTAGGGGTGGATAATTTCGAAATTTTCTTGAAAAATATTGTCTAACAAGTGCCCGAAAAGGGGAGGAGATGAGTCCTCCTCTTTTGGTACCTCCTCCTCAATTGTATCATTGGGATTTTCAAGAGGCACAGAAAAAAAATTGTCATGCACTTCCAATATCATTTGCAAAGCATATTGTAAACTTTCAAAATTTATACCTTTTATGGTCAGGTTTGGCCGGTTTTGAGGGAAAGGTTTTCTAAAATGAGGTTTGAAACTTCCTTTACTTGTAGATGCCTCCTCGGCGGATCTTTTCAAGTCAACGACCTAATCAGACATTTTTTGGAAAGATTTTTGCAAGCTCTCCGGGTCTAATGTTTCTTGTTGATTTTTAGGTTGAGGAGGCCTAGTGAGAATTTCTATTTTCTTCTTAGAAGATGAAGTTGTTTCAGCTTCACTACTTAGATTATCTTTTAAGCTCAATATATCTTTTTCAATTTGACTTGCCTCCTCAAAGGCTTCTAACAACGTGTTCTTTTTGGACCTTTTAACCCATATGGCTATGTTATTATGCAGGGCCTTAG
>JASDQU010588080.1:20783-32741 GCA_032191745.1 Picea mariana | reverse complement strand
AAGTGAAAAAACAAAAACTTGCCATGATGGAAATACATTACCCACTTGTTGTGTGCCATTTTTCAACTTGCTTTGCCACCAGATGAGTGTTTTACCTGCAAGATGAAGCGATGCCAACTTGATTTGAGTTGCCTCTTCCTTGATTTGTTGCACATTGCAATAAACCTCCATCTGTCTGACCCAATTATCAAGCCTCTCTGCATTGACTTCACCATCATACATGGGTAATTCAAATTTCACATCAAGCGTAAGTAAAGGCATTTCATTTTTATGTTTATGGGAATGTTTTCTTGTGGTGGATTTAGAACTTGAACTTGAAGAAGAAGAAGTTGATGGAGAAGAAGGAGGTGAAGGAGGAGTTTGAGGAGGATCCTCTCCTTCTTCACTTTTGACCTTTGAAGATTCACCTAGATTTGGTCTCTTTCGTTCCAAGTAATCATCATATAAAACCTTCATCATCTCCGACATGGCGAAGAAAGTCTTTCGAAACTTTTTCTCCTCATGAGAAAGTCCCTCTTCCGATGCCATCTTTTCACTTTGAGAAGTTCTCTTTCTCAATCCAATCTCAAGATTCTCTTCAACAAGCTCTCATTCACCACGATTCAGCCTTTTCCTGGTAATCATGCAAACTCAAAAACCAACCGTCGACTAGATCTGATACCACTTGATCCAAAAAGATCTTTTAAATACTGTGGTTGAGTTTTAAAACATGAGTTCATTAACCATTTAGGAAAGTGAAGAAAGGGGAAGAATTAATGATGAAACATGGCAGCCATAATAACGTATACGGATCTAGAAATAATCACAAATAAACAACAAACCATAACAACAAAATTTGATAACGGAGTTCGACAATCTCGCCTATGTCTCCGGGCCTTTGTCTCAGTGGGTGAGGTTTTCTTATTTATGTTCAAAGCTTCAAAAATACATCATAAAAGTGTCGAATGGATTACAAACTGATCTGGCTGTGTTCTGATAGATCTCAAGAACCCATCAAAACTGACGGCACTAAAAATGGATGAACGAAGCTCCCAGAAATGGCCCGCAAAGTTGCTCTCCTCAATGGTTTCCCTACATAAAAATGGCTTTTCCTTTTCAATTCTTCAGCATTTTCCTGTGTTGAACCTTCGCAAGGCTGCCAAGAACCTCTGGTTTATATAGGCATGAAGTTGTCAACAAACTCCCAACTTCCCCCCAAGATCTGGCCTCAAAAAGGGCTCCAGATCCCCCAATATTGGCCAAAATCTCTCAAAATTTCTGAAAAAATCAATAAAAATCTTTATTATATGGTATAAAACCCACTTTTGGCATGAATCAGGCGCAACCCCTTTCTCGCGAGCCCTCGATCATATATGCATTCTCCAGGTGTCCATGGGCTAGCGTGCCCATGGTCGTTAGCCCCCATACTTTGGCCCCTTGGTCGCATGTGTGACCATGTGCCCACACCTTATCCTCCACGTGCCAAATATGTTGTAGCCCTTGGTCCTAGTCACCCTAGTCACACACCTTGGTCGACGGGCTAGCTCATCCGACTAGGCGTTATCCCCAAGAATCTGCGCTAACAATATATCAACGATCATATGCATATCCCAACGCGATCGGGGGCTAGGCTCCAACGGTTATCCACGCGTGCCAAAATACAAATGGTGAGGTTACATGGTAGATTCATGTGGTATTTTTACGTCAGGGTTGGGGCCTAGCCCCAACCCTTACTCCGCCCAACGAACAACCCATTACACTTTAAATAAAACCTTTAGACTAAGTTTGTTAAGTCACATCGTGGGCGGCCTGGTAGCCCGGCCCTGCAAAGTCACTCACTCGGACCGAAGGTCATGGGTTCGACTCTCTGGGAGTCCATAAAAAATTTTCCAACCACCAACCAATGGAGGGGTGCCACGTGGAAGCCCAAGACTGGGCCACGTGGCACCATCACATTCGCCTAGATAAAGGACACATGTCAACCAACCATTTGTCCACTTGCTAGTCTACATGTTTTCCCTGTCACCATGCCATTATACCTGCCATGTCATTGTACGTACATACGGCCTATACAGTCAACTGCCACATCAACACTATACATACTGCACAGTCATACAAAATTTTGCCTGTTTGGAAAAACGAACAAACTGCAGTATCTTTCGCATACGGTGTCTGTTTGAGCCCGTTAAAGTTGCATTGGGTTTGTAACAACGAGGCCTATGCACAAGTTCGTTTTGAAGTGATTTGAACACTTTGATTTTTAGGCCTTCCTGGACCCATTTTGGTTCATGGATCCATTTTTGGATCACAATGCAAAGGATGGATAGACTCCTAGTACTATATTGGTATACAATGTTGTGGTTAGAAAGCTAACATATGAGAAAAAATATTTGAAAGGATAGATGGTTAAAATTTATCAAAAACCACAAGCATTAATTAATTATCTTATAGATACATTTTCAAATGAAGGAGATTGGGTTTTGGATTTGTTCTCGGGTTCAGGTAAGAATTATGATCTAATATTTATTAAATCATACTTCAATCTTATATTATTTTTAATTTATATATTTTTACAATATCTAACTTTATTATTTATTTTGTATTTGGTGATTAGGTACAACATTAGTGTGTTGCCTACAAAAATGAAGGAATTGCATAGCCATTGAAAGTGACCCAATGCAGTGCAGTTTTATTCAACAAATAATTAATGTTATTCCAGTTCTTCGAGATGAAATGCAAGAAGTTGGCTTGAGGAAAGGATATTTTAGTGAATCAAAGGTGGAAAATTGTCAAAGAAACCTCAAGTACCATTAGGAGGAATGATTGGAAATGATCACTTTGTAGAACTTGTGAATATCAAAGAATCAATGGAAGAACAAAATGACGTCGAAGAAAAGGATATTGTGTCTATTGAGAATGGTGAATTTGGGATATATGATATTGTTGATTAATTTAAAGATCCATTCGAAGACGATGCTCAATTTTGCAAATTTTTGATGAGCTATAACTATAATGTTTTGACTTTTAGATTTTAAAATAAGAATATAGATGTATCTATTGTTGTTTTGTGATGAATCTTTTTCTTTTCTTTTTTCGTTTTATTTGTATGTGAATCACTATACATTGGAAAATTTTATTAAATGTTGTCATTTTTTACTTCAAATGTATAAAAATATGAAAGAAAATGATAATATTTTTATAAAATTTTGACATTTTTTGTTCAATTATGTCAATAAAAATGTTTTATTTGACATCTTGTTTTAAGGAATATGTACCAAAATGTATAGGTTTTGTTATTATATATGGTTATAAAATGTATATTTTTTGGCTAAATATTAAAAAATAGTGTTATTAACTACAATTTCTTTCGATGTATTGAAGTAAAGGTAAACAATGTGTTAAAACTAATGTTTTTCACTATATTTAAAAAGTATGGAACAATAAATTAATTAAGGAGACAAAATTATATGAAAAATTGTAACTTTAAAAAAGTAAATGGTAAAAAATATTTTTAAGATTGAAAGAAGCATGAAAAAATGACTAAAAACACTGTTGAAGAAAAAAAAAATGAAAAATAAGCATTTAAAAAAATACATTACGGATCGAAAATTTTAAAATATAAAAAAAAAACACCTAAAAACGGAGGGTGGGTGCTACCGTTAGCACCACTTTTAAAAACAGGGTTAAAAAAATGGACCCCCAAAAAAATGAGAACTCTGTAGAGTTCTCATTAAGTTGGTAACTATGTTTAGTCCCAAAAGTGCCAAAACATAGAGCCCACAACCATGTCATCCAAGAGATGGTCAATGGATGATGGTCAGGATTCAGTAGAGTTTGTGAACAAGTTGGTTGCTAAGGAATTCGTTAGTGGTTGATCACTAATGATTGGGGTTGGATGAGATTCATGGACAAAGTTTGGTTTTCCAAGAGAAATGGTTGATGGTCAATGATCGACTTTCGAGGAAGTCAATGAGCAAGCTTGATTTACCAAAGAAATATATGATTGTCGATCGTCGATGTAGTGTTGGAAAATAAGTGGTTCAGATTTCTTTGAGTTGGCAATCGATGGTGGAAATTTGTCTACGGGCCTGGGAAAGGTCTAATGGATCAATGATTGATATTTCTTTTGATTTGAGATCTATAACTTAGATTGAAAGACTATTATAACAATAAAAACAATCAATTTTCTACAATTTTTTATGATTTTCAAAGGTCATTATCTTGCAGAGCTATTTTGAGGACCTAAACAACATTTTTATGTAGTTAGAAACATAAGAACATGGTCTCTGCAGCTTAAAGAAAAGAACTCGAAGAGAGCTTTCCAATGAGCTATTTTGAATGCAAAACAGAGATCATATGAGAAAGTTACAGTTGAAACACTTAAGGGTATATTCTTGGCACCATTTTACTTTCATAAGATAGTTGTGGAGCCAGACTTGGAATATGGGTATGTAAAAATGTGTAGGAATAGAAAGACAACACATGTAGAATACAAGGGTAAAATGAGAAAACAATGTAAAATTCTAAAGACCATAAATTTCAATTTGGAGCTCATATTTGAGGAAACGAATAGTCATTGGAAAGGTCTTGAGGAGAAGAAGCCATCCATAAACCCAGAAATTGGATTAGTGCATTTTTATTATTCATAATTTAAAATGAATAATGACCAATAATCTATTCAATAAATATTTTTTCAATGTACCTAATTCTAACAACAATTACTGCATGCACATTCTTGCAAAATAAGAGGTACATGAAAGAAAACTTTATTTCCTATATTATAACTAGAGATATGAAGGATGAACGAGGGTCTTATAGCCATGAATAAGAAATCATAGGTTTGCATGTCATCATGGGCAATGCTAAGATCGAGTCTAATGGAAGAAGAGACAGGAAAGAGCCTGTGACTATGATAAGCCCGCAAAGAGAAGTGCGGAGCAATAGGGATGATAATGAAAAGATTATGAACACTCAGGAAGAGATACTTCAAAGCTTGAATATGTTGCAAAATCAAGTCAATAAAGAATCTGGCACAAGGCAAGAAACTAGTGCAAGGCAAGTGGAAGTATCTAGATCTCATGATAAGAGTGATAATCATGGAGGATCTATGCAATCAAGGAGTGTTAGCAGACATCAACATTGTCATTGCCCAGGGAACTTGACCAGAAGAGCATATGTATGTTCAAGGTCGAAAAGCATCCCAAGTATTTCACTTGTTAGACATCAAAGGAGGATACATGGGTCGAATAACTTGCAAGGGGAGGTGAGGAAACTCAAGCCACCATCATTTGATGGAGAGAACAAGAAAGGAGAAGATGTGGAAGCATGGTTGCTGGGGATGAGGAAATATTTCAAATTGCATGACTACTAATCAAATGTAAAATCCAAAATTGCATAACATATTCAAGGAAAGGCATATATGTGGTGAGATCAACTTAAGAAGGTTAAGCACCTTGATGAGAAGAGAATTTTTTAGAAGCAGCTCAAGAAATATTCCTAGTAGTAGTACTTGTCAGAGCGATATTATGACAAGAAGATGCAAGAGTTCTTTGAACTCAAACTTGGGAACATGACCATTGATGAATATAAGAGGAAATTCTTGGAACTTCTCAGGTATGTGAGCTTCATACAAGATGAGAAGGTCAAAATTTAGAGGTTCCTTAGTGGACTACCATCCTTCTACAAAGATAAAATTTAATTTGATGAGCCCGTGAGCTTGGAAGAAGCCATAAGAAAGGCCAAGTATTTGTACGAGCATAAGAGAGGAAGGTCAGCTTTCCAAAAGGCTTGGGATGACAAGAAGAAAGTTGTTGGCACCCAAAGTTTTGGGATAGAGATTGTGTGCGCACACAAATGTAGTTGTGCACGCACACCAACGACTATGCAGTGGATGAAATGAGACGCACACACCATTTTTAGTTCTATTATGAGCACCAGTATGCGTTCTACTATGAGCGCCAGTCTAAATTCCACTATGCACACGAGTCTAATTTCTACTCTGCACTCCAGAAATCAAAGCAAATACCACATGCACGCTGGAATCAAGAAAATAATCTATTGTGGCTCCCCACAACAACCCTTTTTTTAAAATGGGTTCCCCCTATTCTCAAATTTTTACAAGGTACTATATTTCTACTTTATTGAAAAGGTGTTGATATGGAGAAGTTGTTCATGTTGCTTATATGGTCTATGAATATTTCCTTTCATTACTATATGCAGATTGCATTCAAACAATGGCCTCCCTACTACGTCAATCAACCCTTCTTTCCGGAAATCTATCGTTTCCTCCACTTGTTGCATGCACACAAACCCTGTGTGCCTTTTTCGCCTAAGTTTGAGTTGGGATCAAAATAAATCTTACACTTATCACGTTCGACAGAAACCTTTATGATTTCCAAATCGGAAAGGATTATGTCGGAGTAATCTATGTCGGAGTATTTCCCCTCACAGATAAGTTTCGACTCTGGATCATCCTTCCCGATAGCCCAAGCGTAGAATGCATTATTTAATGTTCTACATGGCAACTAATTGTTGTTCAGGGATAAACATTCAGGTTCTAAAGTTGGCAGGTCGACCTAACTCATATCACGATAATCTTATGACTTGACATCTTGGGATTATTCATCAACCCACTCAACGATGATTGCACGACTATTCATCTCCCTATCTTTTGGAATAACACATTTTTCGAGAAAGAGAATATACCTTTGATACCATCTCTGTCAGGGTCCTGACATTTCAAGGGTCTATTGAACTCTGAATTATAAACTTCGATGACATACCTTAAAGTCTTAACAACACTTCAGGGTCGACATGTAAATCTAGGTTAAAAAAGGAATATACTTTTGATACCCTGCCATCAAAGTATACATCAACCTAAGTATCGATTACCTCCATGAGATGACTCCGATGGGCCCATCTATTACCATGACTACACTCCTATCGTATCGACATGTAACCCCAAACGGGATATGGAATATTCTTCAATCCTTTTCCTTTGGAGTGCAAATGATTCGTGAACCTTTCTATGTCCAATTGACATGACTCCGATAGCCACCTTTTTCAAATATGTGCCTCCCCCACGATCCCGATACACAGTTTCATATATTCTAACCTCTCAAATCACATTAATGGTGAGATCGTGTTCATATTTTTGAAATGGTCCTCATACACTTGTTGTTTAATGCACAATTAAAATGACTCATTGCATTTGAAATAACCCTAAACCCTCATTTACACTCTATCTTCCTTTGTAAGCTGGTAAAGTGTTCTACCTCATCTTGATTAGCACTGTAATACTCTGAAACCATATGTTTTGGCTGAATTGTAGGTATTACATTTTGCTAAATTTACTTGTCTCCTTACAATTGCCTCATTATTTTCTTTGGATTAATTCATGTTTTAATTCGGTTGATGCGGGATACAGATAAAATTTCACCATGGCAAGTCAACCTCTGCACCTGAAACTTCTCCTCGTCGGGTAGAGGTTCTAGTAACAAACACTACCCATCACACTGGTGAAGACCAAAGCCTCAGATACGACGAGATTTATAGGATTTTCAACACTAGATATTTTTCTCTGGAGGATGAGAACTTGGAAATACCAGAACATATAAAAAATCGACATTCACCTAGTGGTTGCTCGGTTGACCCTATTTCCCTACAATGAAGCAACCTAGTGGTGGTTGAAGCAGTTTGACCCGAAAACTGCTACCATCACAAGAAAGCACGGAAGGCGAGTAGCATCTCCGAGGCCCGAGGATATCGGCGCAAACTACCACCTACCCACACTTGCATGCGCTCTCAACGAGCCATTCTTAAAAGGTTTCTCTCAAAGCAATAAAGGTCCAGCTAAATTAATAAAACACTAGTGGGTAGATTGGGATAAGACTCTCAAGCAGGAACAAAATCTAGTCCCCACACAGGAATTCAAATCATCATACAAAATTTTGGTCGTTATGTTGAACCAACTATATGGCGAAGAAAAAATCATGCATTTTTAGATAAATTGGCTACACTTTCCCCATACCATTGTTAAAACGGGATAGGTGTTCAATTAGGTAGATGTATTAGCTTTCAACATATGTCTCCACATGAAAATATCTCAGGTATGAGAAAGCGTTGCTTTTATATGTTAGCCTACCTGATTGATGTCATTTGTCCCCTTGTGCAGTTTATTGATCTCAGGTGGAACTGGGACCAAGACCAACCCCATGTACACGCGTATTGCTCTGAATTATGGAATTTAAATTGTAAAAGGTATTTTTATGATATTTATAAATACTTCCTCACCCCTCTTTATATCGTAATTTATGAGTTCCCAAGGCACAAAATCTCTATTGAAGCCAGCACTAGAATGAAAGGGGTAACAGATTGGTATCATAGTAATTATGCAGAAGATCGTTTGTAATAGATCGCCTCTCTATTTTGTTCTCAGGCTAGACGATGTGGGATCCATAATCTGTACAATGTTTAAAAACTATTTAAAAGGTCAGAAAATTTCACTAATGGGTCTGCGTTGATTTCTTTTGGGATCAGGGATAATTGATTCTTCCCAATAAGTTGTCATTTGTTATGGCTCCCCACAACAACCCATTTTTAGAAATGGGTTCCCCCTATTCTAAAAATTTTACAAGGTACTATATTTCTACTTTATTGAAAAGGTGTTGATATGGAGAAGTTGTTCTTGTTGTTTGTATTGTCTATGAATATTTCCTTTCATTATTATTTGCAGATCGCAGTCAAACAATGGCCTGCCCACTACGTCAATCAACCCTCCTTCTTGGAAATCTATTGTTTCCTCCACTTGTTGCAGGCACACGAACCTTGTCATCGACTTAATCCGCTAAAGGAACTTTACATGTGCGCATTTTTCGCCTAAGTCCGAGTTAGGATCAAAATAACTCTTACATTGATCACATTCTGACATAAACCTTTATGATTGCCATATCGAAAAGGATTTTGTCATAATCATCTATATCGGAGTATTTCCCCTAACAGCCAAGTTTCGAATACAACTCATCCTCTCTGATAGCCCAGACGTACAGTGTATTCTTTAATGTTCTACATGGCAAATAATTGTTGGCCAGGGATAAACATTCAGGTTCTAAAGCTGGCAAGTCGACCTAACTCATGCGACGATAATCTTATGACTTGGCATCTTGGGATTAGTTGTCAACCCACTCAACAATGCTTGCATGACTATTCACCTCCCTATCTTTTGTGATAACACATTTTTTTAGAAAGAGAATATACCTTTGATACCATCTTCATCAAGGTCCTGGCATTTCTCGGGTCTGTTGAACTTTGAATTATAAACTCCGATGACGTACCTTAAAGAATTAACAACACTTCGGGGTCCACACGCAGATCCAGGTTAAAAAGGGAATATACTTTTGATACCATGTCATCAAAGTATACATCAACCTAAGTATTGATTACCTCTGATGAGATCACTCTGATGGGCCCACCTATTACCACAACTACACTCCTATCGTATCGACACCCAACCCCAAACAGAATATGGAATATTCTTCTATTCTTTTCCTTCGAACACAAACGATTCTTGAACATTTCCCTGTCCGATTGAAATGACTCTGATAGCTGTTTTTTTCAAATTTACACCTCCCCCACGGTCTTGATACACAGATTTAGACACTCTAACCTCTCAAATCACATTAATGGTGAGATCATGTTCAGATTTTGGAAATGGTCCTCGTACACTGGTTGTTTAATGCACAGTTAAAATGACTCGTTGCATTCAAAATAACCCTAAACCATCTTTTACACTTTATCTTTCTTCGTAAGCTTGTAAAGTGTTCTAGCTCGTATTGATTAGCTCTGCAGTACTCTGAAACCATCTATTTCGATTGAATTGTAGGTATTATGTTTTTCTAAAATTACTTGTCTTCTTACAATTGCCTTGTTATTTTCTTTGGATTAATTCATTTTTTTAATTCGGGTGATGCAGGATACATAAAACATTTCATCATGGAAAGTCAAAATATTAGGACATCCAGGGGCTCTGCCTACTTTCAATCAACCTTTGTGCCTGAAACTTCTTCTCGCCAGTCAGAGGTTTTGGTAACAGACACTACCCATCACACTGGTGAAGACCAAAGCCTCAAATACGACGATATTTATAGGATTTTCAACACTAGATATTATTCTTCGGAGGACAAGAACTTGGAAATATACCAGAACATACATAAAAGCGACATTTACCTAGTGGTTGCTCGATCGGTCCTATTTCCCTACAATGAAGCAACCCAATGGTTTCTTAAGTAGTTTGACCTGAACAGTGCAACCATCACAAGAAAGTGTGGAAAGTGAGTAGCATCTCTGAGGCATGAGGATATCAACAAGAGCTACCACCTACCCACATATGCATGCGCTCTCAACAATCCATTCTTAAAGGTTTTTCTCAAAACAATAAAGGTCCAACTAAATTAATAAAACACTGGTGGGTAGATGAGGAAAAGACTCTCAAGTAGGGACAGAAGCTAGTCCCCACACAAGAATTCAAAGCACCATACAAAATGTTGGTTGCTATGTTGAATTGGCTATATGGCAAAGAAAAAAACACACATTTTCAGACAAATTGGATACCCTTGACCAATACCATCGTTAAAATGGGATAGGTGTTCAATTGGAAAGATATCTTGGCTTTCAACATATTTCTCCACATGAAAAATATCCCAGGTATGAGAAAGCCTTGCTTTTATATGTTAGCCTACCTGATTGATGCCATTTGTTCCTCCATGCAATTTATTGATCTCGGGTGGAACTGGGACGAAGACCAATCCCCTGTACACGTATATTGCCCTGAATTATGGAACGTAAATTATAAAAGATATTTTTACGATATATGTAACTACTTACTCGCCCCTCTTTATATTGTAATTTATGAGTTCCCAGGGCACAAAATCTCTATTGAAGCTAGGACTGGAATGAAAGGGGTAGCAGAATGGTATTTGGGAAAATACCACTCATACATCAGGGTGTATGGTTCCACTGGGGCCCCACATATTTTACCTTACTTTGTCCCAGACCATCTCCTAATGAGAGAAATTGCTTATCAAACCATGAGAACATGGGTCACATCTCTTCTCATGAGCAGTAGCAAAAAACTATGTCCTTTGTTTCCCATCCACATTGGAAATTACACCCTATCTAATGGCCCCCATGCTAGAAAAGAAGCAAAATCCCTACGAGATGTATGCTTATGCCTTGGAGAGCCAAAGGGTCATGACCCACATGAACTTGCAATTGGCCACGTCAGATATGTAGGTCTCACACATTCTAACATACATGTGATTGATTTTGAGGAAGACGGACTCAAAGGAGTTCTTTTCTATAGAGAAGTTTTACAAAAACTACCTAATGATGCAATAAAGAAGATTACACTGGGCCGGTTTTAAAGACTGTTGCAAGAATAACAAGAAAAATTAAACATCAAAGAACGAGAAAAGATCAAAAGGGTAGAAGAGTTAGAGCAAAAGAGACTGCAAGCTGAGGAAGAGTACCAAAGAAAACGATTGAGGAAGAAAGAATAAAAAGGGAAAATGATGTCAAAGTTGAGCAGGAATCCCTTCAACAGAAGAAATATGAAGAAGAGGCTAAAATATTGGGTAATGAGGCAGAAGCTAGAAGACTGGCTAATGAAGTAGAGGCCAAACGATTAGCTGAAGAGATCGAGGTTGGAAGAAAAGCAGAGGAGAAACTAAAACAACAAAAAATCACAGAAATTGAGCAAAACCACAAGCATCCCATCAACTCCCAATCTCGGCATGGTGAACATTTCACCCCTGGAATGCACTCCCCTCAATGCCATTACAGATTACTGCTATGATGAAAGAACAAAAAACATTGAGAAGAGATCAAACAAAAGGAAAAGGGGAGAATCCACCAAGTCCATAACATATATAGGGAGAGTTGTGGAATGGAAAGTTGGGCCTGACCCATAAGAGAATGTTGTTC
>JASDQU010588079.1:50948-72054 GCA_032191745.1 Picea mariana | reverse complement strand
TTTCTTGTTTGTGATTTTTAGAATCAGATGTTAAATATTGAGCCTGGGGCATGCTGTACAAGTTGGGTCTTCTGAACATACCATAATTGAATAAAGTCTACCATTCTTTCTATAACCTTTTTTTTCGAGAGGATTCAAGGAGTGAAAATTGGAGGAGTTTCAGAGAATACATTGAGTAATATTATCTACAGAATCAAAGTACTCCAAGAATTGAATAATTGCAGAAATTGAAGAAGTCTTTGGAAGCATTATCAAGTTCTATGTGATGATTGGTTGATGGTGATGATTTAATGTAAAATTTTATTATCTCTCATATATTATTAGGTGGAAGGAAGGGGAAAGGATGGAGAGTTCAAATCTCTATTGATATTGGAGGATTGTATATACCTCTTGGAGGTTTATCCCTCCCTCTACATTTGGAAGTTGTAGCTACCTTTTAAAGTCATTACTTCCCTTGAACAATAAACTATTGATTATTTCTCATATATTTTGCATGGTGTATTATGGTGTATTGGTGTAACTCTTATACTATTGTTCATTGCTCATTGGATATAGTTGAATGGTTTAAGTATAATTTGAAAAAGGTTTTAAATTGTACTTGATACTGATTCACCCCCCTCTCAGTATCAACAACAGATTGGCGATTCCATTGGGTATTGGTATCAATTTCCCCCCCATTTGGGTTGTTTGAACACTTCATTTTGGTTTGTTTAACTTGCAAGAACCATAACTGGCCCATGTCTACCTGAAAAAAGCCGAATTCAAAGCTGAGTTGAGAGAATTTCATCCAAAATTTCTTTCACGACCGTGTAATAGAAAGTCTGTGGGTTTTTTAACCCACAATCACGTCTTCCGAGCACGTACGCCAAAAACACTGTGTTTCTCAGCGAATTGTGCCAAAAAGTTGTTTTTGATTCACACATTGGGGCCCAATGCGCCTCTGTCTACTCTGTGACGCACACACCTGTCCAAAAAATCATACATTGTAAGGGTTTTTGTGATTTGTTGGAGGCCCATAGCCTTCTTAAGTTTGATTCTATGCAGATTGTAATATGCACCACAGTTAGTGTCCCTCTCCACATGAAGGGTTAGTTAGAACATAGGCACTTAGGGGGTTAAAATCCGTATTTATCCTCTTTTTTCTTTTATTTTTTCCACATGGATGGCTTGCTTTGATTAAAGATAAGTTGGAATCATTGTAAATCACAAATATAACTACTTTCATTGGGACCAAAAATTAAACGTCAATCTTTGAGTATGCTATTCTCTCACGCTAAAAAGCGATCTTGAGAATCAGAAAACGATTGAGGGAAAACTTCATCTCCCTTAAAGACAAAATATTTAGGAGAGGACAAAAACCCCCACAAGACTCCTTTTAGTTTCTTTTCAAACACATCTTAAAATTGTAACAGGCCCAAACATGCCCACATGCTACAAATATAGGATAGTTTTGAATTTAATTTCTTAGAATAAATCACTAGGGAAGTTTAAAGATTTTGTAATGGGCCTATACATGCCCATATGTCCACAATATATGATAGTTGTTGAAGATTTCTTAGATTAAATCACACTAGGGAGTTAAAGGATTAGTAAGGACCCATATGTCCACATGCTAGTTCTCTAGGGACTTTAAAATTCTGCAAGGTTGTACCAATGGAATTTAATAAATTAGGTAATCAGGACTTGTAAGGACCACACGAAGTCCACATGCAACAAGGTGACACCTAACTTATTAAAAATTTGGCACACTTTCACTTTCTCACACACAAAGTCACTATTCATTCACATAGTTTTTATCTCGAAACGTGGAGGTTGAAGTAATTTTCCTCCAAAGGGTTTCCGAAACACCCCACCCTTTTCTTGATGAAACTATCCACTCCCACTTAATTTCAACGAGATTGGTTCACACCCCCAGTCTCTCAAACAAACATCTAAATTTTTTCTAAAGAACTCACTAAGTTTTCCTCCACAGGAGGTGCCAAAAGAAATCTTTTAGTCTAGGTATGATCTCAGGGATAGACATCCAAATAACTCCTTATTATCTGGTTCTCACATCTTCAAACAATAGAAGTTATCAAATAGGGAACTTTAAATCCTCCAAGTCAAGTGTTCCTACATCATAAGGCAGGGAGATACCCATGAAGGGTTGAAGGCCGAGGTCCGGTTTTTTTGTGCGTCCCCCCTTGAGGCACCCAACTCTTGGACGGGATCCAACCCGTGACCCATTTCTTAGGTCGAAAATCTAAATGCTGCACTTTGACCGAGGTACCTAGTGACCAAATTTTAGGACATCTACCTAGGTGGAAATTGTGGGCTGCAATTGCACCTTGATCGGATTTTGTGTGGCTATTGGGAAATATCATTGGCTCTTTCGAGATATGCATGCTCTACCCCTCATTATAACTGATTACTTCATCCTTCACTAGTTCCTCTTCTGGTGGCTTCAGACCCCACTGTCGAGTTCTATTGGAAGGTCCAGTGCTACTTGAGAGGAAGGAAATTATGCCTTTTAGGACATGAGCATTTGTTTTCTTTGTTCTCCCACGTGGAAAAAATCCCCCTATCCACATGTATGATTATTTATTGATTTATGTATGATGTTCTTATGATTACATATGATTGCAAGATATATTGGGACAGGTTCAAAACATTACAAGCAAAGAATCTTGTTCATTTATTACTCTCACCACCATTTGCACACATCGACTTTGCTAGTCGAACATCATAGGGGACCCATAGAATCCCTGTCATTCTAGATGCTTGCTAAATCTTCCTCCCATCCTAGGAGGCGTTTAGAGTCTTTCCAACTCATAGGCTCCACCTTCTCACACTCCTATGAGTGCTACTATCTTAGGATCCTCTTTGCTCAGTTCCACTTTACTTGGGTCCACTTCCCAAGATCGACCATCTACCCACTTTCTTGTACAAGGAAGCGGGGGGCACTTCTTCCCCAGGAGGAAGTACAACTCCACCTAGCCCTGCTCACAGGTCAGGGACACACAACACTCGCACCATGGCTGGAACAAACCCTCTTTCGGGGTCAGACACACAAAACATTCCCACCATGGCTAGAACTAATCCTCCACCATAACCCCAGATGCCATACTTAGCTTCCCTCAACATACCGGATCTGACTAAGCTCACCAATGATCCTATATTGCACAACCCCACATGGCCTCCAATGCCTACCAAACTACCTTTAGACATTCCCAAGTTTGAAGGAAAAGCAGGAGACGACCCAACCAACCATATCATGACTTTCCACTTATGGTGCTCTTCAAACAACATCATGGAAAACTCTATCTGATTGAGGTTATTTCAATGCAAACTCATTGGTCCATCAACTAAGTGGTATGTAGAAGAAAAATATAGGTCCCATACGACCTTTGAATCTTTGGCCAAAGAATTTTTGACCTTCTTTCAACTACCAATCCACCATGACAATGGTCTCGAACTACTCTTAGAGTTTAAACAAACCTCCACTACACACATCTCCGACCACATTCACAAATGGCATCGGCAATGTAGCCTATGCAAAGTAGAATACACCAAACAACAATGCCTTAATTGGTTTCTCAAATCCCTTATTTCCCTCCTTGCCAAAGACGTGGCCACCACCTTCCCTCAGTCTGAAGAAGAAGCCATCAGCAAGGATCAATAGTTCAAGCTCATTTATTTTCAGTCAGGATATTTATATATAGTATTACCTGACGCCCCGAGACCCGTGCCATTCATCTAGGAGAATCCTGGGATGTCTCACTCTGTGGATGGATTGATTGGTACCACTACACACCACAATTCACACCTCCAACAACCACCTATGTATGGAACACCTCAGTATCCACCGGTATATGGAGGAACCCCTTATTATACTCCTCCCCCTTATAAACAACCATATCATGTTTCCCCCCCTCCACCCATAAGTGGACTCCCCTAGGCACCCCTAGTACACCCATCAACCCAACCAAGTTCTAGTACCCCCTCTACATCTGCTTACACCCTAAGAACTAGTGAAAGCACCACACCTTCCTATGTACCCTACAGATCATTACCACAACATAATCCGTACTTCCCATTCCCTGGTTCTCCCCTGTCTATTGTTTCTCCAGAAGGACAACCACACATTGGGGTTAATTTTGTTCAACCCTCTCCCATTCAGCAATATCAAAATTTTGAACATCTAAATACGACTAATCCAACCCATCCGTCGAACAATGCCAAAAAGAAAGGAAAAAACCGAAACAACAATAACCCAAGATCAGGAGGGAATCACCCCTAACAAAACCAACTTGCTGAAGGCCACTAGAATCAGGGGAAACATAACCCTCAAGGGGGAAATAATAACAAATGCCAAGGGAAGAATAACAACAATCTTCGGAAAAAATTCCATTGAGCCCTTTGTGGTGAGTATGGCCATTATACTCACCATTTCCCTCAAATCACTGAATTTAAACATATGAAAGAATCCGAAAGTGGACCACGTCCCCCAATGTTGCCTGCCCCTCAGCAGGCCCCAAAACAATATGCACAACAACACNCCAGGCACTCCTACATATCATACTATCCTCCTCAGTAGTGAGGAAGAAGTCATTCTACAAACGTGTAGTCGTAAATACAACGCACCCCATGAATATGCTCCCACCACCTCAGAAGAAACCCCAGTCACAACTGGCCTCCCTTTGATGATTCCATGCCCTAATACTAATAGACCTCTTTGTATTCCTCGCATCCCATTGTGAAGGAATGTAAGCAACCCTCAGGCTAGGGCGGAACACAATTACAGTTCGGTCGAAGATTTGGCACAATCTCCTGCTACCATGTTAGTTTTAGAAGTCCTTCAAACTTTTACTACTCAACTAAAGTCGTTACTTTTTGCCTTGGGGGCAGTTGACCCTGATGATACTCACCCCATCACATTTGATCTTGATAGTGGGGAACCCCGTCTCCCTGCTCTGGTCACTTTCCAAATACTGGTTAAAATCTAGAACATCATAGTTCACCGTTGCATCATTGATGAAGGGGCATCCACATGCTTCATGTCCAAAACCATATGGCAGAAACTGGGTTCCCCTGAGCTCATACCACAAGCCATCACTTTGAGAGCTTATGATGGATGACCATCCTCTCCTGAAGGGCTCTTTCAAAATGTCCCCGTTGAACTCAGGGGAAAAACTATCCTCATTGACATTGAATTTATCGACGCTCCACTCGATTACAAAATTTTGTTTGGGTGTAGCTACATGTATGTGATGAAGGATGTGGCCTCTTCCATGTTTCGCATAATGATGTTCTCCCACAACGGGAAAATCGTCACCATTGACCAAGTGTCACATTACGAGCCCAACCCTTCCTCCAACATCGATAACATATTACCTCTCATTCACACGAATCCCGAGACCTACCCACTCATTGATATGCGTCCTGAAATTTTCAAAGACCCATACTTGCTAGGGACATACCATGGAGCACCTCCACTCATACATCCCTCAGCCCAAGTATGTGTCATATCCTCCAATGGAATAGAAACCAGAGATACCCATCCTCCCATAGAGGCTTCATTACTATATAAGGTCCCACTAGTCACAGAGCTCCTTCCGTAAGACTACCTTGAGAACCCTCCAGCTTCCCCTATTCCTGATTATACCCTTCCTCAGGGCCACATTCAGGTCTGGGAGATAGTCCCCCAAGCCATTACCCAAATTCCCTTCTTTTACCCCCCACCGAGGTTACAATCTTTCCAGGTAGTCGCAACACTTACCCTTCACAATATGGTGCTAGCAATTCCCATATGGTATCTACATCCACCTGAGATGGTCCCTCAACCATCCCTCCCTCCCCAGACAGAAGGAATCCCGATGCAGATTCCAATACTTACTCCTACCACACCAACACTACCCCCATACAATAACACCATTACTACAGCTGGGGGAAGATGAAAGAAGAAAGAACCCACTTCGCCACTTCCACCTCGAGCTCAGCCTCCTTGCACACTATGAGAGAAAGACAAACACCCAACTAATAAATGCCCATCCCTCCCCAAGCTATGCAATTTAATTCAACTACCCCGGGCAATGACACCACTGATCGCTTCCTCTAGTTCACCCAATACTACTGCCACTACATCCCCTACTACAGGTAGCAAAGGTCTGTGAACCAAATTCACATGTGCCATCTATTCTAAGTATGGCCATTACACCCACCATTGCTTGACGTTAGCTCAATTTTGTTAGATGCTAATGATAGTCCACCGGAGCTTCTAGCAAGAACCTCCTCCACCCACATCATCTCACACACAGGTCATTGACATCCACTATGTCACAACCTCTATCAATGAACATATGCGATGTCCTTGCGCTCTATGTGAATCACTTAATCAATTCACATATCAGTGTCCCACGATTATTGAATATATGCATCGTCAAATGACCCTTATTCAAACTCCTCCCATCCCCCCAATGCCAACGCCACCCGTAGTTCCCCCTACTACCTCTCCAAATATTGTTTATATCTTCTCCCCCAAGCCTGAGGGACTTCCCACTCCTCCATGGTTCATAGGTAGTCTGGAAGAGGATTTTCCCCTAAATCCCCCCAATTCTCCGATTCATTTCCCCACGGAAATATTACACCTGAATTCCATTTTTAACCCAAAATATCTCGATATTTGGTTTATGTCGAGTGAACCCACGCAACCCCCTTGTGTCATTTCCCCTGCTTATTCACCAACAGATAACCACATGGTAATAGTCACCAACATTGTTCCCCCAGATCCACTATATTCTCAACAGTTCCACTATGACAAAGACATCTTCGAGGAATTAACCACCCCCAATTGCCCATGGGATATGCTCCATCACTGATCACTCTTTCTCTCACAAGACACCTTTTCACCTCTTAGCCAAACCTCCATATACGCAATCGAATCCAAAGATTTTATCCCATCAGGGCATATAGACTGGTTCAAAAGCCCTATCCCTGCCCCCGACACTTTTGAGGAAGACAATATGGCCAAAATATCCCCTATAGTTGATCCACATGGATATCGGTGGCCACCCACCTTTTCCAACTGGCTCAAAACAGTTTTATGGCAATTTTGGCAATTTACTATTTTTAGCAGTTTTCATTTCCGGGGCCATTTTGAGGGCCTAAATGAAGGTTTTTCTAGATCTTCCCAACTCAATATTATCCTATGGCATGATTGAGGCCCAAAAATGAATCTCCTCGACAATACCTTTCCAACGAGCTATCATACGCCTAAAACGGAGATCGTATACAAAAGTTACGACCCCGAGAAGTTAATGTACTAACTTACCCAAACGGGGCCCACATGACTTTTGGCGCTTCATCTCCTAGGGTTAGGTTTTTGGATGTCTAGGCTTTTTTGCATTCATGTTTATTGTTAAAATTACTTTAGAGCCTCATTTTAATCATCTTCTTACGAATGAGAGCAGCCGTCACATCTCTTCTCAGAGATAAGCCGCCACCATTCCAGCAAGCTTGTTTCCGTTGCATTTTACAGTTTCTTTTTATTTTATTAGTGAATTGAAAACCAGTTTTAATGTATCTCTATTATTTTGTGTTAATAATCTGTATTCATTTTTTTCTGCTCATAAAATCCATATCAATGGTATTAGAGCGGTCTTCTCCTTGTCATCTTAATGCATGTCCCCAATGAGGTCAGAGTAGAAAGAGTTGGGTCTTGAGCTTGTTTCTCTTGAGCACAAAATCTCTCACATGCCCAAGCGAACTCTCATGGCAGAAGAAAATAAATATGACAGGACAGGAGATCCTTTCAAATTGTTGATTGGGGAATCCCTCATGCAACAGAGGAACGAGATGATGGATAGTTTTGCGCAAATCCTTCGGCAGCTACCAACATGTGAAGCATCTTCTTCGAGCGGAGGAGCCACCCCCTTCAAGGTACAAATAAACTTCGATATTTCTATATTTGAAGGTCAGATAGACGAAGATGATGTAGACAAGTGGTTGAATCTGCTAAAAGGCTATTTTTTTGTCCAGAACTTCTTGAATAGAGAAAAGATTACTTTTGCACTCCTCAAAGTCGTCCCCCATGTCAAAGATTGGTGGGAAACGTTCTGTGAGAAAAAGGAAATAGATGAACCCTCATTATTTACAGTCACATACACTTGGTATTCCTTTAGGGATGCTATCAAGGAACAATACTACATTGTCAGAAGTTATGACGAATTATATACCAAATGGACCACACTGCGACAAGAAAGAGACCAAGTAGTGCCAGATTTCACAAATACCTTCCATACCTTGCGCACCAAGCTGGGTATCAAAGATTCAGAGTGACATCTGGTGCTCGAGTATCACAATGATCTGCATAGATACATCCATACCAAAATGGAATTTCTATACATCTCATCCTTGGGTGCAGCCTACTGATATGTCGTCAAAATCGAGTAGAAGATCAAACAAAAGATGCGACAATTTGGGCCTGGGAACCCCTCACAACAAAATCCAAGAAAGGGCGGCCCTAACCCACAAAACAAAGGACAGAGCAAATATGGATAGTATTAGGACAACCATTCCAAGCTGCAAGAAAACAAGGACACTGGAAAGACAAAGAAAGATATCAGGAAGTGGTGTGACTTCCATAAGAGCCCTTGGCATAACACCACTGATTGTCGCTCAAAGAAGTCATTGGTGGCCGAAGTGAAAGCCTCTGAATCAAATGCAGATTCTAACTATGAGCTAGAACCAAAAAGGGGAATATGGATCATTGATATGGAACCCAGTTCCACCGTTTCTACCACCAAGCTCCATCCTGGTGAACTAGACAAGCTAGAAGAAGGAGAGTGCCTATTCCATTCACAAATGTGGGTAAAAGGCACCTCGCTGCACTTCATCGTTGATAGCAGTAGCCAAAAGAACCTCATCTCTGCAGAGGTCATCAAGCGGCTAGACCTGTCCACAACACCTCACCCACAACCCTACACCATTGGATGGCTCTGCCAAGGAAGCAATCTCCACATCAGCCAACAGTGTTGACTGTCATACGACATCAAGCCCTTCAAAGATGAGGTATTGTGTGATGTTGCTCCTCTCGAGGTTTGTGATGTTCTTTTGGGAAAACCTTATTTATGGAAACGTCATGCTGTATATGAGTCTAGGCCTCGTAGTGTTATTATTACTTTGAACAGGAAATTGTACAGGATACCTGAGGCAGTCCCACCTAGTGCTATTTCCTTGATCTCTTCTAAGCAATGTAGGAAGGTCATCTCTTAGAAGAGGAAGTTTGTCTTATTCATGATTCACTCTCAGAATAAGCGAAAGATCATGGCCACATCCGGGGTCTCTGCGACCGACCTCTCCACATAGCAGAAGCAAGTAGATAGGGTCATGGAAGAATACTCAGATATCTTCTCCTCACCTACTAGGGTACCTCTGCACTGCCAGGTCAAGCATCCCATGGATTTGACCCCCATTAGACCTCTACCCAATGGGCCAGCCTATTGTTACTCTCTATTAGAGAATGAGAAGATCAAGCAAAAAATCCAAGAAATGCTCCACAAAGGGCACATCCATCCCATCTCATCACCTTGTGGGATCCCAATCATGATGGTATAGAAGAAAGATGGAACCTGGCGACTTTGCATTGATTATTGGGCTCTGAATAAAATCACAGTCAGAAACCGGTACCCAATTCCCCGATTCAATGACCTCCTTGATCAACTCACGGGGGATAAATACTTCAGTAAGATTGATATGAAGTCTGGCTACCACCAGGTCCTGATATAATAGACAGATGTATGGAAGACAACCTTCAAGTTAAAGGAAGGCCTTTTTGAATGGTTGGTCATGCCCTTTGGTTTGACAAATGCTCCGGCCACTTTCATGAGGATGATGGATGATATCCTATGACCATTCACCAATAATTTTGTAGTGGTGTATATGGATGACATTCTCATTTACATTAAGACTTGGGCCAAACACTTGCAGCATATTCAGCAGGTTCTGCACACCCTGCAACATCACAAGCTATATGCCAGCTTGGAAAAATGATCCTTTGGCATGGACAGGGTCCATTACCTGGGATACATCATTGATCAACATTGTGTACATGTGGATCCATATAAGATCCAAGTCATCCGTGACTAGCTAGCCCCAACCACACTCACTGAGCTTCAAAGCTTCTTAGGCCTTGCCAATTTCTACCGTAGGTTTGTGTTGGGATTCTCCCATATTGCATGGGCCCTCAGCCAAATCACCATGGGTGGTGGTAAGAAAAAATTTGCATGGGGCCATTCCTAACAATAAGCATGCGATGATTTGAAGCAACGCTTTTGCTCATCTCCAGTAATTTCATTACCAGACTTGCAACATCCCTTTGAGATCGAGACAGATGCTTCAAACTATGTTGTGGGCACCATTCTCACTCAGCACGGCCACCCCGTGGCCTATCATAGTGAGACACTATCCGATGCTGTCCATAAGTACCCTAATTATGACAAAGAAATTTACTCCATTGTGCAAGCCTGCCACTAGTGGTGACATTACATTCTTGGGAAGGAAACAGTCATCCACACTGATCATAAGCCACTGCAGTTTATGCAGACACAAGGGAAATTGCAGAATGATCGCCATCAAAAGTGGTTCACATACTTGCAGCAATTCCACCTCAACATCAAGTATAAAACATGAAGCACCAATCGCATCGCTAATTGCCTCAGCAGACCACCAATCGTGGAACTCACCATGGTGCTAGACTCTTGCGGCCATGATACCTTTGGATGGCCCCAAGTCTATGAGATAGACCCATACTTTGCTACCACCTACCAAATGTTGGGTGCAAACATAGTTGTTGATAATTTCTATCTTCAGGGTGGGTTGCTGTGTCATCTGGTCCATATCTATGTTCCATCAAGTGAGCGAGTGAAGTTGATCTAGGAAGACCACTATAGTCGGGTGGAAGGATGCTTCGGCTTCGAAAAGACATGGCGATGTTACAGAAACATTTCTATTGACTGAAACTCCGACAGGAGGTCAGCAAGTATATCAGGTCCTACATTGCTTGTGCTATTGCGAAGCCAACCACTAAGAAACAGGACATGTACACCCCTCTTGATACTCCTAACAGGCCATGGGAATCCATCTCAATGGNGGCCTCCCATCCACCAAGCGGAGAAATGACTGTGTTTTTGTGGTTGTTGACCACTTTTCTAAGATGGTGATTCTGGTTGCCTGTAAGAAGAGCATCACAATAGAGGCCAGTGCTAAGCTCTTTTTTGAATGGGTTTGGGTACATTTTGGACTCCCACAAACCATTGTCTCAGATAGGGACAGTCAATTTCTCAACACATTCTGGTTGAGCCTCTGGTCACTGCTGGACACTAAGCTAACCAAATCCACATCCTTCCACCCCCAGACAGATGGCCAAACCGAGGTCATAAATAGAATGGTTTTGCATATCCTTTGCATGTATAATTCAAAGCACCCTCGCACATGGGATGAGAAACTTCTGTATGTCCAACATAGATACAACCGAGCCCTGCATAGCTCAACTGACCACAACCCCTTTTAGGTGGGGTTGGGATTCCAACCATTGGGTCCCATAGATGTTGCACTTCCCCTTGCAGTCACCTCAACTAACTCATCTCCTGTTCCAACTGAATCTGACAAAGCCACTTAGTTTATTGAGCGGATCGAGCACATATGCCAATATGTCCAAGATATCCTACATAAGTCTAATGACAAGTGCAAGCAGCTCCATGATCAACATCGGGTGCCACATAAGTTTCAGGTGGGAGACAAAGTTTGGTTGCACTTGCAGAAAGAATGCCTTACAAGACCCAATCAAAATATTCACCCACTCCATTATGGGCCATACACCATCACCAAGGCCATGGGGGATAATGCTTTCGAGCTCAACATTACTCCTTTCCTTGGCCTGCACCCAGTGTTCAACGTGGATCTCCTTCGCCCTTATTTCCCACCATTATTGGACACCTCAGACGTAGCAGAACAACTGAAACCAACAGAGCTCAACCCCGACTGCATCCAATAGGCATCCAATGATCATATTGTGGACACACAAATCAAGGGAACTCGAGAGAAAAGGATCCATATTTATCGAGTCGTCAAAGTAGGGCAGCTCCTGCACCAAGGCAAGTGGCTCACCCGGGGCCAAATTCAATAGAAATTTCCTAATATGATGGGGAAACTCAATGAAATGGAGACCATTTATTCCTAAGGATGGAGGATTGATCCAAATGGATATTGGTGGCCACCCACCTTTTCCAACTGGCTCAAAACATTTTTTTGGCAATTTTGGCAATTTACTATTTTTAGCAGTTTTCACTTCCGGGGCCATTTTGAGGGCCTAAATGAAGGTTTTTCGAGATCTTCCCAACTCAATGATATTCAAAGGAATTATTGAGGCCCCAAAATTAATCTCCTCGATGATACCTTTCCAATGGGCTATCATACGCCTAAAACAAAGATCGTATGCAAAAGTTACGACCTCGGGAAGTTAATGTACTAACTTACCCAAACGGGGCCCACATGACTTTTGGCACTTCATTTCCTAGGGTTAGGTTTTTGGATGTCTAGGGTTTTTGGCATTCCTGTTTATTGTAAAAATACCTTTAGAGCCTCATTGTAATCATCTTCTTGCGAATGAGAGCAACAGTCACATCTCTTCTCAGAGATAAGCCACCACCATTCCAACAAGCTTGTTTTCACTACATTTTACAGTTTCAACTTATTTCATTATTGAATAGAAAACTAGTTTTACTGTATCTCTGTTATTTTGTGTTAATAATATGTTAATAATCTGTATTCATTTCCTTCTGCTCATAAAATCTGGATCAACGGTCAAAATTGATATTTCCATCAAACTTGACATCACAAAGGAAATCACCATCAGCGTCGCATGCTCTCCTGAAGAACTCATCACTTACAAAGCTCTCTTCCAGGAATACCAGGACATTTTTTTCTGGCCATACACAAAGATGCCTGGACTTGATCCATCTATTATCAAACATCGTATAGACACATGGCCTTATATTAACCCTATATGACAAAAGCAACGTCCTTTACACCCATCCAAAGTGGTAACTATCAAAGATGAAATTGACAAATTACGTGTTGTAGACTTCATATACCCCATCGCATCTACATCATGGGTCTCCAACCCATCCCCATTAACAAAAAACAGGGAACTATCTATCTCTGTATGGATTTTTGTGATCTCAATCATGCTTGTCCCAAAGATAATTTTCCAACACCCTTCATTGACCAAATTATCGATGATTGTGCTGGCCATGAGGTTTTGTGCTTCATGGAAGGCTTCTTTGGCTACAACCAAATTCAGAGCCACCCAGCCGATCAATACAAAACCGCATTCACTACCCTGTGGGGTACCTTTTCATATCGTGTCATGCCTTTTGGCCTCAAGAATGATGGAGCCACTTTTCAACATGCCATGACATACATTTTTCATGATCTAGCTCAAATAATTCTCACCTACTTGGATGATCTCACCACTCGATCCAAGAAACACACTCAACACCTGGATGACTTATGCATTATATTTCACAGGTGTCGTCAGTACAATATTCACTTGAATCCCCTCAAGTGCATATTCTGCGTCACTACTGGATGCCTCCTTGGGTTCATCATCTCCCAACATGACATCATAGTCGACCCCCTCAAGGTCCAAGCCATCACAAAAATTCCCCCACCGCAGAATCTATGCCAACTACAGAGCCTACAACACAAAGATAACTTTTTACGCCGCTTTGTCCCTGATTACGCCACTCATGCACATGGTTTCCTTCACCTCTTACACCATGATATCCCATTTCAATGGGATGAAAATGCCCAAAACACTTTTGATGATCTCAAGGAGGCCCTCTCCAATGCCCCATTGATTAGTCCACCCGATTATAACCATGACTATATCCTCTACTTATCAGCCTTATTCGTCTCCGTAGCAGGAGTCCTCATCCAATTAGGGGATGACTACTGGGAACATGTCATTTATTATGCTAGTAAAAACCTTTTGGGACCACCCTTGAAATACAATGACGAAGAGAAACTCGCCCTTGCAGTTGTCCCCGCAGTCCAAAAACTGTGCCATTACATCCTACTTCGAACTACCAAATTCGTAGTAGAGTCCAACCCAATGCGCTACTTGGTCAATCGTCTACAAATTAATGGAAAAATTGCTCGATGGATCATCATCCTTTAGGAGTACGAACTCGAATTCTCAACACCCAAGAGTGAGAAATCCTTCATCCTTGCTAAACTCATTATGACATTTCCTTCTGATACTACCAACTCTCTCATCAATACCAACTTTCCCGATGAACATCTCTTCTTTATCCCCTCAGATGATCCTTTGTATGATGATCTAATCGTCTACCTCTGAACACAAAAGTTCAGAAACCACCTCTCTAGTGATGATCATCGACGTATTTGACACTAGCCCCCCCGATACCTCCTTATCTGCAATATATTATATCGGCGAGGGGTCGATACCATACTTCGTTGATGTTTGACCATTGACGAAGCCGATAGATTCTTGAATGACTGCCACATCGGCACATGTGGTGGCCAACTCTTAGGGATGTCTACTGCCCAGAAAATCACTCGTGCATGCTATTTTTGGCCCACATTGTTTCACAACTACATCCACACCATGAAGCGATGTGACAAATGTCAGCTATATGCCAACAAAGTGAGAGCACCACCTACTCTTCTCCACCCAATCATTACTGCAGGCCCCTTTTGCAAATGGGGCATCGACTTCATGACTTGCAACCCCCCATCTAGTAATGGCCATAAATACATTGTCGTGGCATTCGATTATTTCACCAAATGGGCTGAAGCCATGCCCACCTTCAACAACACCACTGACACTGCCACACATTTTTTCTTCAACCACGTCATCTCTCGCTTTGGAATTCCCCTACAGCTAGTCTTCGATCATGGGAAACACTTTGAGAATGAGATTTTTCATCGAAATCTCCTCCAAGTTAGGCTTCTCCCATGAGTTCGCCTCCCCATACTACCCTCATTCCAATGTACAGGTAGAGTTGGTCAACAAGTTCCTCAAAACCATGTTGCAACGCTAGGTGAATAAACATAAGACCAATTGGCACCTCATGTTGTTTTCCATATTGTGGGATTATCACACGATAGTTAAAACTGCCACTGGTTTCACACCATTTCATCTCATCCATGGGGTTGAGGCCACTCTCCCCATTGAATGCGAAATCCCCACATGATGCACTGCCATTGAGCTATTACTCGACACTGCTCTGATGGAGCAACGTTTGCTAAACTTATAGTCGTTGGATGAAGACTGTCGGTCTTCATTACAGAACAATGAAGCAGCCAAAAAATGGTCGAAGGACACCTTCAATTGCCATGTCAACCTTCGATCTTTCAACGAAGGCGACCTCGTCCTTACTTTACGATATCACCCACGATACCTTCGACCATGGAAATTTTGAGTCATTATGGCATGGACCTTACATCATCCAACATTGCCTCACTAAAGGTGCATACATCTTGGCCTCCCCTAAAGGCCATCCCCTCAAGGAACTCGTCAACGGGTTGTACTTACAGAAATTTTATGCTTGAGCATAACCATGCTACACTAGGATTTTTCTTTTTATAGAGTTTTTAGTCTTCTTTTCCCTCCATATCATGCGTCTAATCCATCATTGGTGTTATTGACATATGCCTCCTCCATTGACCTTCCATATCGGTTACACCGACGGAGCTAGCTGTTGGACACAGAATCTCACTTCGACTGCTTGGGCCCTCTATACCCCCTCGCATGAACTACTCCACTCAAGCGGAATATGCCTGGGCTCAACTACCAACAACCAACCAAAATACACAGTTTTCATTGGCCTCCTTTCCGAGGCCAGTAGTCGTTGTATTTTTCACCTTAGCGTCTTACTAGATTCCCATCTTGTCGTCCTCTAGCTCAATAATGTGTACTATGTACGCGATCCATGCCTTTTCCGCAAATACCTGCAAGTTATAATTTTTTCTTGACATTTTGATTCAATCACATTTACACATATTCCAAGACAATTTGATCAAATAGCAGACAATATAGCTCACCTAGTGTTAGATTGGCATTTATCACATTAAGGCCCCATCACACATACATACAAACTCTGTCACAACATATAGATTAGACATCATAAAAAAACAATAAAAACCATCAACACATGTGAACATCACAAAGATCCAAAAATGTATATCCATATATATATATATATATATCGGTCAAATGTGCCATCGATGTTTACAAAAAATAGTACATCTAGTACAACATCTGTAGGTAAGTGACCATCTCACTTCTCTAGGTACAAAACTGGTGTCGCAACACCATATACAAAATAGGATCACAAGCCTATACAAAAATAATCATACAGGGGCACTCATGGCACCTCTAAAGCTCCACCCCCTGGTCCCCTCTCAGAAGGAGGTACCCTACCAGCTAGGGGTCCCTTAGATCATGGGGGAAGTCATCACGTCATCGCCGCACCCACTACAGCTTCTCTGCGGACCACTATCCGCCACTCCAGGATTCCCTCGTCCTGAATACATGATCACATTCTCTTAGGCACTCCCTATAATACCACCTCTAAGCGATGATGAATATCCTCAAACTCTCCCCCTACCCCTGCTGGAGGAGCATGAGAAGGCCCTGCACCCGGGTCATCATAATGGCATCTCCTGGTCGCTCTCTCATCATCAACGAGCCTCAAGCCAAAATCCTCCCATCATCGTCTCTCCTCTGCCCGCAACTCTCCTCGTAGTGGTCACATAGGCCTCCGACGAGCTGGCGCTCTAACCAACTCAACCTCGCACCCGCGAGGTCCCACATCGGCACACACAACAAACAAGTGATAGAATCAACATCCATTTATACATAATGAACATGCTATACTATCTAAATGTCAAAACCATCAAATCTAACATCATACCTCTATGGTCGAACACCTCTCTGGGGAGTAGCACCATATCCGGATCATCCTGGAAGTCCACCCCAAAATACAGATATTGCAGTATGATCTATGGCATCTGACGCCACACCTATGCAACCTCAGTCGTGAAATAATGTCCACCCTCCCCACCACCATGGAAAACCAGAATCGTCTCCCACCACCTCAGTCGCGACTCTCTCATACCCAGGCATCTAATAACACTCTCGGGCGCAACATAGGCACCCTCTCCAAGAACCATGCTACCAGGATGGACCCAGAGGAAAAATCCCCCAAGTCCACAGTTTGACACCTATCCAACTGCCCCACCATATTGGAGTGCAGCATCAAGCCCCAGGAAAAATGCTCACCCCCCAATGCCCTCTGCATAATCCTCAGCTGACCCCCACTGATCCACTGAGTCACAAGAGATCCATACACTCTCAAAATCATCGATGCAACACATCGATTCACCAAGGCGTCCATCACCCCAATCCTCACCACAGAGCCGAACATGTAGTCCTCTCCCAAACAATAAGTCCAGGCTAGGAGAACCAACTTCCCATCCCCAGGTACTACAGGATCGACAGGTAGCAGGGTCCTTTGAAAAGGGAGCCCAGTCAGAAAGTATACATCCTCTACAACAAAGAATTCCATGTTCTCACCTCGCATGATGAAACACTGTAAATCCGGACTCCACATGGAAATCAAGAACTACAAAAGTTACTCTTGTTCCCTCACCAACGAGCACTCAAAAAACTTTAGCATCCTACAGGCTGCCAAAGCACCACGAAAAGCTGGCTCCTCATCTCTCACAACCTCTCTCAGGCGGGCCCAGTCCCTCTCCCTCCAATGGATCAACATTGTCAACTATTCACCTGCATTCACAAATACAAGAATTGATCATCCATCACAACTCATAAACACACAAAAATATCCAAAAAAGATGATTTTTACACCCTTTAGCTTTGCCTCAAAGACACAACTTTTTTCCCCACAGGCGCACATGTGCATGCCTATTCACCCCACAGTCACACCCTCATGCACAAATGTTAGCAATACATAGGCATACCCATGCGCTCCTGTCACATCAACATACGGGCATCCGAGCATGCTTGTTCGCTCCATAGTTGCACACACATGCACAACTATCAGAAGAAAAACCATGCATGGATGCGCTACTGTGCCTTGCACAGGTGCGCATTCCATGCATGCCTATTTTCCCTATTTGGGTGCCCTTGTGCACGACTCTCCAAATTACAGTCACACACTTGTGTGCATGAAACCCTCGATCGCTCGTGCACTAAGGGGCCCACCCTCACAAAACCTCCTTGTACGACCATCCGTTCAAGACCTACCCCAAAAAGAACCCCTACCTACTGTGCAGGAGGATATGACCACTAACCTGAAACTTGATGACCCCGAATCAGCTGGCTCGATCTACTGGAATCTCCAAATCTCTCGTCCAGTCACTCTGGCAGTAGGTACAAATGAGGTGGAAATGTGGGCCCTATAGCTTTATATAGTCCCTTTTTCAAAACTTCCATACTCCATTCCGAGAGCTCCAAATGTATGTTCTCCAATCTATCTTCAGCCATGGTACTAGGATCCTGCCACCTACACAGTCACAGTCCCTGGGCCACCATCCATCCTCGACCCCCAGGGAGCATTTTTCTCACTTCACACCCAAGTACGCATGCTTATGCTCAAAATTATCAAATAACCATTATATGTTCTTTGTCTTCAAATATTGTTCACGTCGGGTATTTGGTTGTCATGTGTGCAGGTACTTGGTCACCAAAAATCAACACTACCCTTTCAGGTATAACATCGCTACTGGCATGTAATCATTTCCTCTGAATATAAATTGCATCTTCCAGTCACAACCTTCGATATTTGCCTCTAAGGTCCTCCCATCCAGCTCTGCGGTACTCACACCTCCATTTCATTTCAATACTGTCACCCGATAGCACTCTCCCGCACATGAGTTTCCCCATTCATAGTCCCCCTTACACTTTGAAACTCATGCTGATTTCCCCCCTAGGGTTGGGAGTCCTTATAGTCTTTTCATTCTCGAGAATTAACCACATACTCCTTCTCCTCATTTTTCTAACTTCCCCTTAATGGACTCTTGCGTAATCTCGTCCCGATTTTCCTTTTTGACTGCACCTCCACAGTATCATTAGCCTTCCATCTCATCCACCATCGGTTTTCCCATCTGCAGATTGTCCTCCATTCATTTCACCTAATATAGAAACCCACCTATGGGGCCCCCACCCTCCACCTTCTTGACACACAAATTGTGCCCTCACAAGACAAGCCATATTGCATTGGGGCACCCGTTTCTGTATTTGTACACTTCTCCCAACCAATTATTTATTTATTTTGGTAACTGTACACAGCCTTTGTTTTCAGCCATTATGTAGTTTTTTGTCGTCACCTTTGGCAACATTCCTTTTTCTAGCAAAAGCAACCCTTGTCACCCGTGGCTAGGGAATACATCATCTTCTACTCCTGTTGACATTGTCCATAATCCCCGAGTATCCCACCATCCATTTACCCCTAATCTCTGAGTTTTTCTACTTTGTCACACCTCTGGCACAATTTTAACCCCAATCTAGTCGTCCCCCTGACACTAGATTCAGTTTCATGGTTGTTGCCACTTATCCTTTGCAAATCCCCCAACCAAGGGAAGTCTTGAGTCTCCCTGTCTCTTGAATCTGTCCATGTTCCTCCCCAGTTCCTGATTTTACCTGGTGTATTTCATGAAGCCCTTTGCTTCTTGGAGTCACGTTTCCCTTTCTGTCGACATCAACACAGTTCCCAGAAGGACGATAGTATCTTGGCTCTCATTACCTTTATAATGAGGAGTCTCGGACGACATAGAGAAAACCATCATTTCTCTCTGTTGGCGTTGACCCCCACGACATTCGAATTCAACACTTTATCATGTGGCGGTGGGTCTTACTTTGCGACTATTGCAACTATTTTTACATATGCCGAATAACTCTAAAATTTGATAGACTATCAATGTCTGCATATCATCGACACTTCTCACAGGTGTCCTTACCTTTTTTATAGTTTGTTCACCATCATAATTGTCCTCTGTCATTATCAAACCACACCGGAGGGTGCTGTAGTGATCTATATCAACACATAGCATCAATTACTGTATTACACATTTTTGAGTTACATAACATGAGCATGGGGCATGCCTTCTTCATTTGTACACAGTTTTATTTTTCACCCCTTGCGAAATGTTTGGGTCTTATAAGTTCCCCTCTCCCTCCAATGGGTCGTTCTTGATACTCCCCTCAACACTCTTTCTTACACAAGTACTCTCAGTAGAAGAAACACTGATGTATTTCGGCTATACCTATGCTCCTAACCTCACACATCAGGGGGCATCTGTTATCATTGGAATTTCGTCCGCAAATGGTTACAAGAATCCAACATCTTCAAAACACCCATTAGTTCATCCATGGCCCAAAAAACACATTTCCAAAGGGCACAAAACTATACAACCAGTTAAAAAATAAGCATGCATGAAAGACATAAAGGTAGCGCGCGCACGTGTGACAGTCAAATAACGCCAGAAAAGCGCATATGCACCCGATGCGCAATTGTGGACGCAAAAAGCCGCGTACACCTCAGAACAATGCATTTATGATTTTGGTCAACCTTCCACCCACTTCTGGTTCATCTCCCAAGTCAATTTGACACCCAAATCTGAGATGAATCTGAGTGGGGGACTGGTCAAAGACCTAAGGGTGCCCTAAAGAGCCCCTTGTTCACACTAAGGACTGGTTTAATAATGCCTCAAAGCTTTTCTATAAAAGGAGGCCATGGGTGCACTAAATTTTCAAGGAATTCCTTTGTATTTTTATGCTGCTTATATTCTCTTGGAGAATCCTCTTTCCTCATCAAGAGCATACAAACACCATTTCATTTATCCATTCATATCACCTCTTGAGTGAATGTGCTTTGGATTTTCTTCACTATTTTCTTCTATTTTTTTCCTTGTAAGAAGAGCTCAATCATTGGGGGTTCAAGATCCCTCCCTTGGAGGAAGAGGGGACCGATATTCTCCCTTTCTCTTTGGTGTTTTCCCACTAATACAACTTATCCAT
>JASDQU010588079.1:39387-50928 GCA_032191745.1 Picea mariana | reverse complement strand
TTGAGTGAATGTGCTTTGGATTTTCTTCACTATTTTCTTCTATTTTTTTCCTTGTAAGAAGAGCTCAATCATTGGGGGTTCAAGATCCCTCCCTTGGAGGAAGAGGGGACCGATATTCTCCCTTTCTCTTTGGTGTTTTCCCACTAATACAACTTATCCATTGGTGGCATGCATGTTGTTTAATTTTTGTTCTATTTCCCTTATGCACTCTAGTTTAGTTTCTTTTAATGTTATTGGTTTAGTTCTTTGCTTATTTCCTATGCTTGATGTTTCTAAATCTTGCATTCACTGCTGTCTTGTCTAGCTAACCCAACTGGACTTGTAAGGATCCTTATTTTGCTCATGTAGGTGACAAAAGGGAGGCAAAACTTACCTCTATACCTACCATCGGTTCCCTTGTTCAGTATTTTGGCAAAGTTGGCCACTTCTTCATCATCTTCCGAGATGTCACTGCTACTGCTATGTTCTTCTTTTTGCCTTCCCTTTTGTTTTGACTTTTTGGATGCTTTGAAGGATTCTTCTTTTATATCTGGATTTTCTTATTTAGTTCTCATTTCATATCCTGTGAATATTTCATGTAATTCATCCATGCTTATTGAGTTTAGATCCGATATTTCTTCTAGTGCTGATATGTTAGAGTCAAATCTCATAGGAAGATATCTTAGTACTTTTTGAACAATTACAGATTCTTTGATTTCTTCTCCCAATCCTATGATTGCATTTACTATTTCATTAACTCGTAAAAAGTAGGTTGCAATATTCTCATCTTCCTTCATCTTAAGTTGTTTGAACTGACCTTTGTAAGTTTGAATCTTTGATTCTTTGACTTTTGAATCTCCTTCATAAATATTTTGAAGTTTGTCCCAAATTTCTTTAGCGAATTTACAATGTGCAACTTTGGTGAATACCGTTTCACTAAGACCATTCAGAAGTACATTTTTGTCTTTGGAATTATTCTAACTGAGTTTCACTGCTTTGTTATTTGTTGGCGGAACTGCTAGTGCTATGTATCCATCTGCAATTTATTGCCAAATTTCAAATCCCTGTGCTTGTATATATGTTTTCATTCTTATGCTCCAAGATGCATACTTCTGTTCATTGAACTGTGGTATTCCATTTTTATATAAGTTTTTTCTCTCCATGATCTACCTTTTAGTGGTTAAACTGATTTTTGAAGGAACCTGCTTTGATACCAATTTTTGGATTACTGAGAGGCGGAGTGAATCAATAATAGAGAAATTTAATTGTTTTAAACCATATAATCCAAGTGTTATATCAATGTAGAATTATCATCCAATAATTGTAGAGTAAATAAGCACTGAACAAATGAACAATCACACACACACACAATACACCATTGTTTTACGTGGAAACCCAAAGCGGGAGAAAACCACATAATGATCTTTCTTATATGTCTTAAAGAATTACATTCATTGGAAGCACTAACTTCCTTTTTTTTCCAGCTGCAACTGGAAGGAGGCTCCAACCCCCTTGTTTCTCAGGCTACAACCTGAAGGAATCTTCAACTCCCCTATTCTTTGGATACAACCATAAGGAGTCTACAACCCCCTATGTTCTTCAGCTACAACCGAAAGGTCGCTACAACCACCTGCCCTTGCCTCGTCCAACCGCCCTGAAGTAGAAGTAGAATGATGGAACCACTGTCACACTATCACTGTGAGATATACCACTTTAAACCTGTACCAATAAACTTGAACCTTGCATCAACCATGCATCAACCTGTACCTCAACCTATAATCAACCTATACCATAAACAAGTGCATCAACCATGCACCAACCTGTACCAAACAACCTGTAATAAACCTGTACCATAAAAAAGTGCATCCAATAGTACCAGGTATGTACCAATCACAATCATGTGTCAACTACTCATAAACTATGACTCATCAATATGTACCAACATCATCAACTATACACCTCATGTATATGCCAATTCATCAACTACTTGTCTCAACCATGTACCCAACATGTACCTTAACCAAAAGCCCTCATCAATTTCACCATCCAAATATGATTTGTAACTTTGTAATAGACCTGGTGTATATGATCACATACCTGCAAACCTTCCTTAACTTTCACAACAAGAGACTAGCATTTTCATCAAACTTTTCTTTAGTCTCACATGACTAGTTTGGGATTAGTCAACAACCCTAACTTGAAATAATCATAACTATGTACCTGTAATGAATAAAGACCTGAAAATAGTACACAATGTTCTTTAGTTTTTTTTATGCAATTCCTCCAGGTTTCACTACTTGGAACCTCTTAGAAAATGAGTTATAGAAAAAATGGCATACCTTGCTGAATTTTGGCTTATTCTATAGAGAAACCTTGTAGAACGTGCACTGCATGGAATATATGTTGAATGGATATAAAAATTTTACACAAAATACCAAAGACTGTACTATAACAAAAACATTTTATCTTACTGAATTTGGATCTTTTATGAAGAAGTTACGACGTTTTTACTCGAAACACCTGTTTTAGACTAGTTTCAGGACTAGCCACAAACCCTATTTTCCATGGAGTTTAACTCCAAAAATAAAATGACCCACAAGCTGAATTTGTTACCACATATACTTGGATATGTTTCCTCAATGGCCTATAAATTTCATGGTCTGAATCATTCTAGAAAAAAAGTTATTGCGAAAATGGTGAGATGACCTGTAAATAACATACCTTAGAAAACATCATCAAAATAATTTATCCTCCCTTGAATTCTGACCTTCTTTTCTTCACCTTCCCTCTAAAATTAGGCTTAGATATCCTTTGGTTACCTCAGTCACCTATATATATATTCAATATTCTCAAGTGTGATCTAAAATGAGAGAGCCTTGCCTCTTATTTATACTCTCCAAGTAGCTTCCTTAAAAGCATCTTCTAGGTCACTTAACCCACTTCTAGGTCACTTAACCTATTTCTAGGTCACTCAACCCATTTCTAGGTCACTCAACTTATTTATAGGTCACTTAACCTATTTATAGGTCACTTAACCTATTTTCCTCATTTTTAGGGTTAACCACTTTCCATAATTAGAAATTTCTCCATTTCTTTATCATTTAAATATTCCTTCTTGACTTTGTCACCTCACTTTATAATCTTCTTTGATTTTGTCAATTCACTATATTATTTAAATAATCCTCCTTGACTTTGTCACTTTTCTTTACCATTTAAATAATAATTTCTTCTCTGCAAACTCTTTGACTTATTTGACCTTTTGGGGCTTCAAGCCTACATATGAGGGTCTTCCAACTTCGTAAGGCCATAAATCTCAAACCGTGAGGAGTTATGTGATGTTCCACATACCACCATAAATGGCATGACATGTAATATCCATATAGAATAGTATTACCTAAAAATATATCAAAACTCATACCATTATACATGAAATAACCTTGGGTCAATTACCCAAACCTTTGTGCTACCAGAATTCGCTATCGGACTTTATTCAAGGGTTGACATCAATGACAACCAACCTTAATAAACGGTAGGAAGGTTTTATTCACATCCATTTTATCTATCCCAATATCAAATGTTGTATCCAAATACATTAGTACTCTAATGGAAGTTAATTTTTCAATAGGAGAGAAAATCTCATCAAAGTCAACACAAAAATGACATCTCCTATTGTGTCCTATTTTGCATCTCCATTTCACAAAAAACAAATAAAAAATTAAAAAAGTAGAGGCACAGTTTGAAAAGAAATTCACCATGTCATTTTGTAGCTTATGATTCAACAATAAATACTTGCTTTCATCTAATAACTCAAGTCAATTTTATCCAAAATATTTGGATAAAACCTATACTATAAAGACGACCCATAGAAAATTTTATAAAACTATTAATGAAAACGTTGTCTTAACAAAACTCAAGAAGCTCAAGAAGCTCAACCAATTACTCTCATAAGTGGAAGTCTATTTTAGTTTCCATGGTTTCATCAGTAAAAAAAATCTATTTTGATGCCAAAACATGTCCTACTTTGGCGAGAAGCATATTCTTGGAGACTATGCAAAGGCAAGGAACCATTGGTCAAATACTGGGTATAAATCAAGCAAGTATTGAAGAAGTAACTATATTCCTTAGGAAATGAACGTGAACAAGAGATTCAATTAAAATACTTACGACAAATCCAAGGACAACATGTGAAGGAATGCATTTTTTCTTTCATATGACAAGATATTTACAAGGGGATATTAAAAGATGCACTTGATGTTCTTGTGATGTTCTAGTGACCCTTATTTGGAGTGCACTTCATCAATGAGGCCAATACAAAATTCCAACTTGCTTACTTGAGAGTGCATTTCCAAATTTCATGCCCAATCTTGAGATGGAACTTTTATATCTCATGTCAGAAAACTTAAGATGGCATGTTTCTTATACTCTTCATCCATTCTTTTGAAATGATCATTTTCAACCTTATGTCTTCAGTTAAAGGATGATGTCAATCAACCCTTTTGTACTTGAAAATATGAATTGTACTTTGCATAGGGATAGTTTTTGGGATCAAAGTTAAAATAAGTGAGGTGATTTTGCATAAAGGTGGAAAAAATCATTTTGTGTGAATCATCACAACTAGGTTTTCCTCTAACTATGATTATGACTAAACAAAATGTTGACTCTTTTGTAGCATCGAGAGGCATTCCCACTTGTGGAGTGTGGTGAGAATACTTTCCTCTCTAAGAGGGAGTGTTTGTTTTTGTAGCTTCCTGAAGGTATTCTCAGTGGAACCTAGGTGTTGGGCATGCGGGAATCATCATGGGCACCACATCACACTTTTGGTTTGATGAAAATCCCCTTAGATTTGAGTGGGGGATTCATGGGTTTGGTGAAAGGATTTGTGGGCTTGTGTTGGGGCTTCATACCCACAAGGAAACCCTAATTTGATGTTGAATTGTGGAGGGGCTTCCATGTTTACTCCTAGGAATTATATATAAAGGAGAGAGGTCATTGTGAAATTATATATCATGTTGATTGTGTGGAGACGTGATGGAGATAACATAAGTGAGTTTGCACTTGTGCTAGGAGGCTTGGTGATTTCAGCTAAGGTAATTTTTTCTAGGGTGGAAAATATGGCCTAAGGTTGAGGACTCTCTATTTTCTATTCTTGGAAGGAAAAGGCACACCTCGTATGTGGAATAGAGAGATGACCTTAGAAAAAAGATACTGTATAAAGTGGAGCGATTCATATGAAGTGTCCATACATTTTTTTGTATGTACGCTGGTTGTAGTGGGAAAAATTGTGTATGTACGCGGGTTGCTGAAGGAACCGTCATGTACATCTGTACAAGAACTTCTAGGTAGGGGAAATTTTGTACAAGCTAACGTCACATGACCTCAACAGGTCGTATAGGTGGTCTGTAGTAGATTTTTGGGCAAATTATATTTTCATAATATTGTTGAGGTTTGGTTTTCTTGTTTGTATATCATGGACAAGGTTGTCCTTGGATTTTTTAATTTTGAGAGGACTAGTTTTTTAATTTTGAGAGGACTAGTTGGGAGTTTTGGTGGATTGGCAGAGAGACTGGATCAAAATAGTTTGTTCTGTGGAATATTTCCAACCTTGTAGATGGACTTTTGGTGACTTGTCATGGTGAGCTATGATGGGTGTATCTCATGTGATTTGGCACAGATAAGATGGCTTCAATAGTTTGGCAGGTTGATGAGATAGATTCTTCATCGAGATGGAGAGTTTGACATTATTGAGGTATGACAATGTATGGGGTATTTGATATAGGAGGATTAGGAAACTATAGAGATGAGTTGTGGAGGTATGGAGTGGACTATAATGAGTGTCTATTTGTGGCTTTGGACTATTCATAAGAGGACACATGATCATTGGTAGCATGTGCATACACAAAGAGTTTTTTGGTGACTCAGATGATGAACTTGGGGATAATTTCATCAGATGGTGGTGACTTGGGTAGGAAGGGGGATTTCATTGGAGGATTGCATGGTTATTATACAATGAGATCCACCAACACATGACAGGGGCACATGATTTGTTCATGAGTTTCATAGTTTATGACTCAGGTATGTATGGGGAGCTTGGTAGGAGGACCATGCATGTAGTATAGGGATCTGAAGTAGTGGTATTCCAGATGGAGTCATGGGGTGTGTTGTGAATGGAGAATGTGCTATGGGTTCCAAGATATTATTATCAGAGTTAGGGATTGAGGACTAGAACTATGTAATGTTGTTCTGGGATGGAAAAGTGTTATTGGATGTTGAGTTGGTATTCCCACGTTTTGTGAACCTTTTGTGCAGGGGATATGTGCACGAGAGATGATTCTAAGGTTTGAGATGATATGGAATGATTATATTCAGGAGGAGACTCAGTTGGTGTCCATGTAGGATACATATGGTTTGAGTGTTGTGACTATGGTAATTTTTCTTCATAGTGTCCACACCGGAGGGGAAGGGGAAGAAGGTAACAAGAATTAATAATAGAGGTTGATGAGGTTGCAGACGAGGTCCAGATGGAAACCTTGTTGGTCTCTTCCATTTTAGGGATAGTTTCCAACAGGTGGAGTTGGTTGGTGGATAGTGGAGCATCTTTCCATATGACAGGTGATAGATATTTGTTTGAAACTTTCACAAAGACTGGTTCATACTTGTGTGTGGAGCTTGGCATGGGAGTCAAGCATGCAGTATGAGGATCTGGTACAATATCATTCTGATTGGAGTCAGGAGAGGTGTTGACCTAGTCTCATAGATTGAGAGAAAGGGGAACCACATATTATTTTGAGATAGATAGGTGTTGTTTATACCTAGAGGATATAACTTTATATCAATAATGGTTCTTGGATTTAGGGAGGGCCATTCTATGTGTGTTGTGACCATCATGAGAAAAGAGACAGATGAGGGGGAGAAGGTAGCTCCACTAGTGGTGAGGCAGGTGGCCCCACCAAAAACATAGGTACCGAGGGAGAAAGTAGCTCCATGAGTGGTGAGGCAAGTGGCCCCACCAGTAGTACTGGATCAGAGGGAGTCAACCCTCAAGATCTAGTAGGGAGGAGCATCCTCCTAGGACTGTGCAGAGGACACTGGATAGAGCGAAGGTATCTCCAAAGGTTGTGTGGACTCAGAGGGAGTCATGAGACTAAGAGGGAGTTCAAGTTCATAGGGATTCATGAGGCTCAGAAAGAGAGTCAGTCGCTCACTGGGAGCCAACCTTTAGGTCGATATGGGAGAGAGGCATTTTCCAAGAATTTCAGGAAGGTGTCATGGGTTGAGATAGGAAAACAAGAGGTTCATAGGTAGGAGTATTCTAGGAGCAATATGTCTTTGTGGATGGGATCATGTCAATAAAGAATATTTTATTTATTGATCTAGGATGAAGTCAGTTAGGAGGACTGGAAAGCAGGATTTTCTTCAGTGATAGAGGTAGCAACCAATCAGGTGGATTGGAGAGCAGTTGTGGTAGAGAATCTAGTATGAGAGAAAAATCTATTTCCAGGTGATGATTGAGGATGGAATGCCTCCCTCGATAAGAGAGAGTGTTGATTATTTTGTAGCATCAGGAGGCATTCCCACTTGTGGAGTGTGGTGAGAATTCCTTCCTCGCTAAGAGAGATATTTGATTTTTATAGCTTCAAGTAGGTATTCTCACATGAACCTAGGTGTTGGGCATGTGGTAATCATCATGGGTACCGCATCATACTTTTGGTTTGGTGAAAACCCCATTGGATTTGAGTGGGGTATTCATGGGTTTAGTGATGGGATTTGTGGGATTATGTTGGGGCTTTACACCCAAAAATAAATCCTAATTTCATGTTGACTTGTGGAGGTATTTCTTGTTGGAATGTTTTACGGGAAGTGTGTGCTTGTCATTGATGACAAGAACAAAAATGACGATGGCAAACAGGAAAAGCATAAGCCTAGGAGGAGAAGAAAATAATATGTAGAGATCAAAGCTCAGAAGGGAAAGAACAGTACATAAATGTGATCCAGATCAAAATCCTTGATCGTGGATCTGCTTCGAGAGTCTTCATGACTGTTGGATCAAATTAATTGAAGGATAGGATAAACGCGGAGAAAAGTTTGAGATTTGAAATCCTCGAAGTCTAGAGAGTCGGAGAGCTGGAGTAAATTCTAGCCATTAGATCATTCTAAANCCCATGTGGGACCCTCATACATGTCACCTTCCTATCTACTCGGACCCCCCTCGCTCATTACCACTTACCGCCTAACCCCCCCTCCAAGTAAACAACCAAACCACTCACACATACCACCTCAACGTTCTAATGTCACACTCCACTACCCGCTACACGTCACACTCCACTACCGTGCTCTGCCTCCACACTCCACTACACTGCCTACATGTCTCACCCATGTCAGCAGACCACCTCAACAAGGACATGTGGTAGACCATGTTAGCAAGGACATGTGGAAGACCACATCATCAAGTACACATGGAATAATCAGATGATGAAAAGTGTCAAGAGGAAATTGGTTCGTGCCATGTCAAAAAGTGATGTAAGCAAGCTACATCACTCCGGGAGATTTACTTCGAGAGTTTCATCACCAAAAAATGTCAAAAGTCCTGAAGTCCTGAAGGATGAAGGTCCAAAGTCACTCTCAGCCATTCGATCTGAAGATCACTTCGGGTGCATTCTCAACTATTGATCTAGTTCAGTGGAAGGACAATGTAAGTGGAAGTGTTAACCGACAACAAGCGGTCTCCACCGCCTATGAATTATTCAACAGGTGACCACTCTCGAGGAGAATGAAGCAGTGATTATCCTAAAGTCCCTAAGTCCCGAAGAAGACCCTGGCCGTTGATCGCCAGGAGGTGTATGTGTCAGAAGATTATGCATTCAGGTGAAAGCACTCCAGGAGAAATGAGTGAATAGGAGTTGAAACTCCCGAAGCCCGAAGTGCCAAAGTCAATAATGATCATTGATCATGTAGGAGGGTACATGTCAATAGATCATTGACTCTGGGTGAAAGAATTCATGAAAAAGCAAAGCGTCGAAGAAACAAAAAAGTCGAAGTCCTAGAGCGGAGGATAGTCGTTGGATTAAAAAGGACATATGCCAGCAGATATTCCATTTCAGAAGATATCCAGTTAGAAGAAACGAGGAGTTGAGATTCAAAATCTTCGAAGTTTGGAGACCCAAAGGAGATATCAACCATTGATCCGAGAGGGACACGCATCAGTGGATTGTAAACTCCAGAAGATTGGCGTACAAAGGAAAACAAGGTTTGAGATTTGAAACTCCCAAAGCCTGGATCATGAAATAAATCACATCCATTGATTTAGGAAGGTTAGATATAATCCGCAGATGGTGAAAGAATAAATCTGAACTGTCCATTCAAGAGCACCGTCAAGATCATGAGATCGATGGTCCCATCACATTATAGGGATTGAAGATGATTGAACTTTAAAAATTTGAAGGTGGGCTGCAATCGAAACCACAGTTTTGGAGAAAGGACACATGGAAGCTCAAGGTAAATTGTGGGGAAAAAAGTAGTTTTATTCAAACCACCTTTGGATGCACCTGCAATCTCGTGGTCACATAAGATCATCGCCCAAGGCCATATCGAGAAACGAAGCTAGTACTCACTAGACCGAGATCAGGAAGAAATTTTTGAATAGGTGTTTGGTCACCACTGGTGTTGGCCCTTGGTTATGAAAGCAAGCAAAGATCAAGGAAGAAAAGGGAGAATGCGAACTTCACGGAAGACACAGTGACTGTTACTGGATCGAAGTGAGTAAAAGAGAAGAAAAGGCAAAGCAAGGTAAGCTGTTGGATGAGGAGATCAAGGATGATAGATAAGTAAGAAATAAGGATCGTGGGAAAATCAACAAGTAGATAAAGCCACCATTGGATGCTTTGGAGCACCACTCGAGAAGGAAGGAAAGACAGGCTGGCGAATCCCTAAAAATAAGGGTCAAGTTAACCTAGGGTTTTAGACACCTAGGGTTTTGGTATTTAGGGTTTTGGACACCTAGGTTTTGGCCTAAGGATGTCAGTGAGTGATTGTAATGTATAAATAAAGGTCAAGAGGACCTGGGTCGGGTTGTGCGTTCGATATTATTATTGTTGTCAGAGTTGTGATTTGTATGTTGTGAGAGGTTATTGTTGTGAGAGAGAGAAGTGCTGAGCGTGAGAGCCTTCTGGTATTGTAATATCTTCAACTGGGTGTGAAGATCAACCCTGCAGCTGGGTGCACAAGGAGGGGAGAGAAAGAGAGGAGAAGAGAAGAGATCTGCTAGCTAAAAGAACATAACATAACTGTATTCTCCATATTAATACATTATAAAGCACAGTTTTGTGGACGTAGCCCTAGGGAGAGGGTGAACCACATATATTTTGTGTTGTGTGTGATTGGTATTCTGTCTCTGTCATTGATATACTGTGATTGCATTATTATTTTAGATATGATCTAAGCTGGTAAATGTGCAGAGTAGATCTAAGCTGGTAAATGATATATGAATGCTGCACTGTTATTGCATTAGATCCCCTTGATATCCCCCTTGGTTATAGACATATCTGTCCTACAACCCCCCATAAATGCATTGGGTGAGACTGCATCTGCTTCGCAGGTGCTACCAAAAGGGATAGTAGTTAGGGCTTGTTGGTTCACTCTTGGAGCTGAACCCTATGTCTGCCCCTATGCCAACAAATGGTTTCGTTGCCGGGACCAAAATCGTCTTGAGGGAATGTCAAGGTGGTTTCCATCGAAGACAAATACTCAAAAGTGGATAGAGGATCAAGAAAAGGACTTCGCTGAAGCCCAGGATAAGAACCCTAATCTTAGTGCAAAGGATTGGTCGGAGAAATATATCTTTACTTATATACATAGAATTTTCTTTCGAGGAATCCATTAGGAGCTGTATCAGTGGATAGCTAGATTAGCAGATACCCAGTCTAAGATTCGATCTAGACCTCCTGTGGTTTGGACGTCGGAGCTGATCAAGAAGGTCAAAAGAGTTGATAACACTGTATCATGAGCAATAGATCACTAGTTTGATAGTACCATCGTAGGGTACATCACAGAGTTTGTTGTCGATAGAGTAGAGTCATACAACCAAGCTGAGAGATATTTCTTTAAGGGACCCAGAGGAAATTTTTTACAATTCCTAAAGTTGAGACTCAAGATGCTATTGCATGAGAAGAACATCTTGAAGATACAGTAGATTGGTCAGATCTAGAAAGGTTAATGTTCAAAAATTCAGATACTGACAACGACATAGAAGTTGGACATACACGCAGTGGGAGAGTGTTCAAAGAAGTCCACCTTGTGAACCTGTTTAAGAAGAACTACGAAGACAAAGGTTTCTACAGTGGAGAAGAGGCATATCTGATGGATGAAGAGAATTCATAACCCATCGGGACAGAAGGAGGAAAAGATAAAGAGCTTCACTGGGAAGAACCTGAAACTTCAGAAACTGCGCAGATTGTTGAAGTAAGTACTATTATCCTTCCTATTGATTCAACAGTATTAAGAAATCAGAGTAATCCCAGACACCAGAGCTTCCAGAGCACTATCACTAGCAGTCCACCACATACTCAG